>WNWK01013368.1:0-16908 GCA_009830355.1 Cherax destructor
GAATATAATAGTAAATAAAAAGAGTAAAACACTTTAGCACCAGAATTAGCACCTTAATTATTTTTTTAAAGCTTCAAGTAAAGGAATTATTGGATGAAAGACAGTACTAGGTATTGATTTGCTGGGAACTATTTCAAGAGAATATATAAATGGGGATTAAATTAAATGGACAGATAGTAAATATGATATAAAATTAACTTAGAAGCAAGATTTGATTTATATTATAAAGTTTAAGCAAGTAATAACACTAAAAGTAAAGTACATAGTGTATGAGGTAGTTGGTACTAGCTAGTATAAAGTTAGTACAAAAAAAATTCACAAAGTAGTAGTAACATACACTAATACAGCACACGTATATTATGTGTTGAGGACAATAGGCTAATCAGTAATGGTAATGTCAGCTTGTCTAAGGAAGTTGGTGAGATCACGTTCGTTTGATATAGAAAATTGCTGACCTGTTGATACTTTTCGAACTAGTATTTTCCCATCACGAGCGAAGCACTGATGGATTTTGTTCTCAGCTCTGTGCATTGCGGGCATTCTTAGGACTACTTAATTATAGACTACATGGTAAAAAGTTATGGTTGATAATTTATAAAATAAGTATAATTACGTATCTAAGTTATAAAGTATGATTATAAGTTGAACATATCAATTAGTTGCAGAAATGCAACTAATTGAGTGAGATAACAATTTAAAACATCAATAAATTGCAGCAATGCAAGTAATTGAGTGAGATAACAATTTAAAACAATTTCTTGCAATGCAGTTACAGTTTACGTGGACATTATAATGTAAATGTTATGGAAATAGTTAGCTTAGTATGTATTATTCATAACAATAAAATTAAGAAAAATAAAATCAGACGTCTTCTTCGAAACCTAACATATTTTTTTTCGAAAACTGCTGTTTATCATTCATTTTAGTTTGTTTCTTATTTGTAATTCAATTTAATTTCCATGTTGAGGGTCCCCAAACCTAAAGTGCCCTGGGCCCCCAAAGGTCTAAATCCGGCCCTGAGTGGGAGACATGTGTGAAACGTTCTGGTTCTATATGGCTTGGGTGAATGTGGTAATATGAGATGGCCAGACCGTCAGAGAGTGTTTGGGCAGCCATGGAAATGTGTGAGAATGTGATCTTTAGCATAGATGAGGCGTTAGGGATCTTGACGATGCTATCTACCGAGGCCCAGGTGTTTTGTTCCTCGATAGATGTCTTCAGTGCTTCAGTATTTATTATTATAATCAAAAGAAGCGCTAAACCACAAGGGTTATAGAGCAGTGCTTCAGTAGAGAGAGAGGTGACGATCTCGTCCAGTCTTTTCACAAAGACCGAACGTTTCGCCTTCAAGAATGGAGACGGAGATATGGTAAATTGTGGTGTTTGTAGGGTCTTGATTGAAGAGTCGTCCATTAGTTTTGAGGCTTCATTGTCGTCTGTGCAGACGACAATGAAGGCAATAGATTTGTGATCACTTGCGCCAAGTTCTTCAGTGATCTCCAGATTATTTACGAGGGTTTCTTTATTTGACAAGACTAGTTCAAGCAAATTATTACCCCTGGTAGGCTCAGTTACACATTGTCTCAGAAAGCAGTCCTGAACTACTTCCATAGTCATTGGACTCCAGATTACCAGTCAATTTGACTAAAGTTAAAATCCCCCATTATTACTACGTTATCGTGTCTAGAAGCCCTAACAATTTCGTCCGAAAGAAGTCTCTCTCTATAGTTTTCTAAGCCAGGAGGACGATATATCACACCTAAAATAAGTTTTTATTGACTTTCTAGAAATTCTACCCTATATACACTTGGAAGGTCCTGGAGGGATTGGCACCAAACCTGCACACGAAAATCACTCCCAATGAAAGCAAAAGGCTCGGCAGGAGATGCAGCATTCCCCCAATGAAAAGCAGGGGCGTCACGAGTACATTGAGAGACAACACAATAAGTGTCCGGGGCCCAAGACTGTTCAACTGCCTCCCAGTATAAATAAGGGGGATTACCAATAGACCGCTGGCTGTCTTCAAGAAGGCACTAGACAAGCACCTAAAGTCAGTACCTGACCAGCCGGGCTGTGGTTCGTACGTCGGTTTGCGTGCGGCCAACAGTAACAGCCTGGTTGATCAGGCCCTGATCCACCATGAGGCCTGGTCACAGACTGGGCCGAGGGGGCGTTGACCCCCGGAACTCTCTCCAGGTATACTTCAGTAAAATGGGTACCTGGGTGTTAGTATAATAATAATACTTTATTGAGACATTGTACAATGATACATGGTAGACAAGATACATAGGTATTAATGAGATGTACATGCCAAAAGCCCATAATATGCTGTGCATTGCGGGCTGGTGTGGGACAAAACTGACCTAATTTGTCCGAAACGCTCTGCATAAGAAAGAGCTTTATATATAGTAGTATGTCATTGATGTCAGCTAGGCATGTATACCTTGTACATGTACTTGTAGTAAATAAAAACATTTTTATAATATTTATGGTGTTGTGTTCGGCTCCTGGAGTTTTATCCTTGAGAATGTTACAAATATCAGCAGTTTATATGGAAGTATACGAACATTTTCTCTAAGAGTAAAAATGTGAACTAAATATATACAACTGGACTAAAATTAAGAAATTTGGTTATATATATATATATATATATATATATATATATATATATATATATATATATAAAATATATATATATTTATAATTCTAGATAGGTATTAACTGATGTCGCACGCCACACGTACGAACACTTCCATAACCACATATATTATCTTTATAGATGCAGGCTTTCTATCAATTAAAATAAAGTTAGAATAAAATAGAGGATAAAACTGGATGGATAAAATACTAAATGTTAAGTGAGTAGTGAAATAAGAGAGGAGGTGAGGGGTGATTCAAAACATGTCTTCGTGGCGGCCACAAGTGACACAGTCAACATGATCAACATTACTGACACACAGAGTGAGTATCTCCACTCTCCATCACTTTAATGACTATCATTTACCACCAGTAATGTACCTCGTGTATAATATGTTACGGGTGTAGTGGCTGTGGTAGTGGTGTGGAAGTATGTCACACCGGGGGTCTGGGACGCTGCAAGTCTCGCCTCTTAACAGACGTGGCCTCTACTTTATTTATATATTCAAGTCTCTTATAAACAGTTACACTACATATATGTATGTCATATGTTTAATTATGACTAAATATTGCATATAGCCATCACAGAGATAATATAGTGATGTCATGACTTGACCTAAGAAAGTAAGTTTATTTGGGTAAAATTGTACAGTTTTGGGCGATTATTATTGTTTACATGTTAAACTATGTGTAACTTACCTAGGATGACACACACAAGTCAAAGTGACTTATATTTCCATTATGCAGTGCATCCTGTGGACTTTCTCATTATTATATTTGCAGTGATGTGAAATAAAAAATCTAAATCTGATTATCTCCACAATCTCTTCCCTTCACTCCTTCAAGGAAGGTGCTTCTGTGCTGCTAGTGAAAGGCTTTTCATCCAAGGAATTGGAGCTATCCTCTTCCTTGGCTTGAACCTGAGTGCCTCATTTTCTAAGGTGCTGTGGGACCCTTTTAGGTAGTGCTTCCCCAGGCAATAATTAAACCTCGTCCCTCAGTGGACTTGTCTTTAATACTGGTGAGAGGCTCATGATGAGAGGGCCTGGACCTGCCCTCCCCTTCCTTGGATTGAACCTGATTGCCTCCTATTCTCCCAAGTGCTGTTTGACAAAGTAAAACAGCTAAAGCTAAATTACTTTTATAAAATCTCTCACAACCAATGCCCCCAATATATTAATACCAATTTTGTTAAAGCTGGGAACCAATTATAGTACTAGGGGAAGGGAGAACAACTTTGCAGTACCTACAAAGACATTTTATTGTACAGCAATAAAGGAATGGAATACACTATCTGCACATATCAAAGCCTGTCATAGCGTGAGCCAGTTCAAGAAGAGAGCCAAAATGTACCTAATGAATTTGGCTTCAGAAAGGGAGGAGAGTGATATCTTGTATAGTTAACATGTACAACGATCTGTTACTATATTTAATGTCAATGTAAGTACGTATCTGATTTTACCTTACCCCTAGTATGTCTTCTTTCATTATAACTACTTTTCACATGGTTAAGATACTTACCTGTTTTTAACTTTTAAATATAATTAATACATATCACAAGGACCCCAATGGAAATAAGTCACTGTCTGATTTCTTGGGTTATCCTAGGTAATCTACACACATGCTGCTATGTATGATAATCTATGTAAATGTATTTGTGTACCTGTACCTGAATAAAAACTTACTGACCCCTATGGGTTTATACTGGTAAGCACTAACTTAATATGACCCAACCTAAAATAAACCTAAATTATGTTACTAGTTAACTTGTGATTAGTTTTTAACAAGTTGCAGAATCTACTGCCTAATGTTGGTGATTTGAAAAAAAACTGACTTTACTAGATACAATTAGTTGTGCTAATTGTATTAAAAAAATGCAGGTTGTTGAATTGTCTGTTATCCTGTGTCTCTATCTGTCTATCTCTGTATATCTCTGTGTCTGTATCTCTCTCTCTCTCATCTCTTTGTTTCTATCTCACTGTCTCTCAATCTGTTTCTTTGTCTTTTTGTCTCTGTGTCTTGTCTTTCTTTTTTCTGTACTTTTTTTGTCTACTTTTTTTCTTCTTTCTTTCTCTTTTCTTTTTTCTTTCTCTTTCTCTCTTTTTCTTTTTCTCTCTCTCTCTTTTTCTTTCTCTTTCTCTTTCTTTTTCTCTCTTTCTCTTTCTCTCTTTCTCTTTCTCTTTCTCTTACTTTCTCTTTTTTCTCTTTTTCTTTTTTTTTTCTCTCTCTCTCACTCTCAGTCTGTCTGTCTCCCACTAAGGTAGGGTGACCTAAAAAAGAAGAAACACTTTCACTATCACTCACTCCATCACTGTCTTGCCCAAGATGCACCGATACTACATTTTAAATGCCCATCCAAACTGATATATCCTCCCCTCCTTCAGAGTGCAGGTGCCGTGCGTCTCATCTTCAGGACTCAAGTTTGGCTAACCTGTTTCCCTGAATCCATGAATGTTACCTTGCTTGATCTCCCACAGCATATCTGGTTGTAAAAACCACTTGCCTCCACTCACTCTTATTAACATGCTCACACACACCTGTTGGATGTCCAAGCCCCTATTACAAAAACCTCTTTTTACCTTTAACCCCTCCAACCTTTCCTAAAACAACCCTTATCCCGCCTTCCCTCCACTACAGATTTATACATCCAAGTCATCCTATTTTGCTCAATTCTCTGTAAGTGTTGAAACCACCTCAGCAACTCCTCCTCAGCCCTCTGGATAATACTTTTAGTAACCCCACACCCCCTAATCTTCAAACCATGAATTCTCTGCATAATATTCACATCACATATTGCCCTTGCACATGACATTTTCACGGTCTCCAGCCTCCTCGCTGGAGGCAGTGGAGTGTTGCTACCACTATACTCTCATGGAAAACATTCTTTGTCTTCACAGATGCCTCAGTACACCACCCACATATTTTCACTTGTCAATTCTGTTGTTCATCTCATCTCTCATAGACCCCTCTGCCGACAAATTCACTCATAAATATCCGACACATTCACTTCTTCCAAACTCCCTCCTTCCAATCTGATATCCAGTTTTTCATTACCTAAATTTTTTGTTACCCTCATCACCTTGCTTTTTCCTATGTTTACAGTACTTTTAATTTCCTTCTTTTACTTACCCTCCCAAATTCGTAGACTATCTTTTGGAACTTCTCTTCTGAATCTTGAAAGAGTAGTGTCATCAGCAATAAACAACTGTGACAACTTTCACTTTGCATTAGGTTCTTTATCTTCTAATAATACACCTCTTTACAACACTATTCCCTTTTACAATCTATCTATAAATATGTTAAACACCTATAGTGACATCATGCATCCCTGTCTAAGACTTACTTTTACTGGAAAATAATTTTCTTCTTTTCTACATACCCTAACCTGAGCCTCACTATCCTCATAAAAGCTGTTAACTGCTTTAAGTAACGTACCACCCATACCATACACTTGGACCTTGTGCCACATTGCTTCCCTATCCATCCTATTACAGTGGACCCCCGGTTAACGAACACCCCGGAAATCGTACAATTATGTAAGTATAATATTGTAAGTGCTTGTGGAAGTGTATTTTTGGGGGTCTGAAATAGACTAACCTACGTGACATTATTTCTTAAGGAAGTAAATTCGTTCGGTAATGGCACTTGAGCAGGCTTCTGGAATGAAGTTTTTTCGTTAACCGGGGGTCCACTGTATATGCCTTTTCTAAATCCATAAATGCAATAAAAGCTTCCTTATCCTTATATAACTAAAAATTGTTCACTTATATGCTTCAATGTGAACACTTGGTCTACCCATACCTCACCTTTCCCAAAACATTTGTTCATCTGCGATCTTGCTTTCTGTCTTACCCTTTCAAATTCAAATTCTTTATTTCTGATAATATTACAAAGTGGGGTTTACATAATTTATGGTATTAGTGCATATTATAAAATACTTATTACAAGAAGGCCACTAGTATGCCTAGGCATTTCAGGCAGACATATACTAGATCTTACTCTATATTGACACAATAATTATACTGGTATTAAGGTTAGGTAATTGTAGTGATTAACTAGATATACAAGATTGAGGTACATGTAGTTCAAAATATTTAAGAACTTAACAATTAGTTTATCTATTAATGGAAATGGTGTCTTATTGGCATGATACAGTTTCTATATTGGAGAGTCTTAGGCAAACTTATGACTAGCTTAAGAATTATGAAGCAATAGTTGTATTCAGAATTTTGTTTACAGTCATGTGTAAATTAGGGAGAGTCACAGATATCAATAAGTGTATTTTGCTTTGGATATGTGCAAGATAAAGTAGTTTTCATGTGGTTAGCTACCAGTGGGGTGTGTAAGGGAGATAAGATGTTTTTTAACGGTGCTTTTGAAAATGGAGGTTGTGTCTGCAGTTCTAGAGTTTTCAGGCAGGGAGTACCAGATTTTAGGCCCTTTTATGTACATTGAATTTTTGTATAGATTTAGCCAGATACGGGGAATGTCAGATGTTTGTGTCTGGTATTATGCCTATGGGTCCTGTCACAACTATCAAGAAAGTGTTTTAGTTCAGGGTTAATATTGGAATTTATGGTTCTCTAGATGTAGATTGCAGAGTAGTAAGTGTGGATGTTCTGAACAGTGAGTAAGTTTAGGTCTTTGAAGAGTGGGGGGGGGGTGTTGCCTAGCATTGGAGTGCGTGATAATTCTTACTGTGGCTTTTTGTTGGGTTATTATTGGCTTTAGGTGGGTAATTGCAGTTGATCCCCAAGCACAAATGGCATATGTGAGGTAGGGATAGATGAGTGAATAGTATAGTGTGAGTAGGGCAGATTGTGGTACATAGTAACATATCTTAGAGAGGATTCCCACAGTTTTGGACAATTTCTTTGTTGTGTGTTGGATATGAGTGCTGAATTTCAGGTTGCTGTTGAGGTATAGGCCCAGGAATTTGCCCTCGTTATGTTTAGCAATAGGACTGTTTCGGTCGTATATATACGTCTTATGAGCCAGTGTTTCGGACGTACAGTGGACCCTCGGTTAACGAAATTAATCCGTTCCAGGAGCTATTACTTAATCTGAATCTTTCGTTATCTGAAACCTTATTTCCCATAAGAAATAATGTAAATACAATTAATTGCTCCACAAAAAATAATCACTCAAAATAAAAAAAAAAAACATTTACTTACCTTTATTGAAGAGACTTGCAGGCATCTGGAAGATATGTACATGATGATTGGAGCAGGTGTTAGTGGTTGGAAGGGAATCCCTCCAAAAGGACTTCAGGTGACAAGTCCCTCTCTGGGGTTACTTCCCCTTCTTGGTCTTTTAATGCCACTAGGACCAGCTTGAGAGTCACTAGACCCCTGCCTGGTGAAGTAGCTGTCCACAGTCCTCTGTTTCTGGCGACTCTTCAACACTTTTCTGAAGTACAACATGGCTCTGTCACTGAAGTGGTTGCACAGAAGGCTCATTTCAGCTTGCTCAGGGTGGTATCTTTCAACAAATGTCTGCAACTCATTCCACTTTGTACACATCTCCTTAAGCACTGAAGAAGGCACCTCCTTATCTCTCTCTTCCTTTGAAGCAATAACCTCAGCTGTGGTCTGTTGCTGTTCCAGATGAAGCTCTTGCAGCTCTTCAGTTGTTAGCTCTACCCTGTGCTCCTCCACCAACTCTTCCACATCCTCACCACTCACCTCCAACCCCAGGCTGTTCCCCAATTCCACAATATCTTCCACAACATGTTCCACAACAGGCACAGGGTCGTCAGGGTCAGGGTCAGCCTCAAATCCTTCAAAATTCCTCTCTGGACACAATCCGGCCACAGTGGTCTCCAAGCAGAGTTCAGAGTCCTGGAAGTCACTTCCTCCCAAGCCTTACCTATAAGGCCTATGCAATGCACGATATTGAGGTGTTCTTTCCAGAACTCTCTTAGGGTCAATTCAGAGTCATTGGTCATATTAAAGCACCTCTGAAACAGTGCTTTGGTGTACAGTTTCTTGAAGTTGGAAATGACCTGCTGGTCCATGGGCTGGAGGAGAGGAGTGGTGTTAGGAGGCAAGAACTTCACTTTGATGAAATTTATGTTGTCAGGCAACAACTCTTGCAAGTTGTGAGGATGAGCAGGAGCATTGTCCAGTAGCAGGAGGCACTTGAGTGGCAATTTATTTTCCAGGAGGTATTTTTCACACTAGGGCCAAACACTCCAGTCATCCATTCCTTGAAAATCTCCGTAGTGACCCATGCCTTGGTGTTAGCTTTCCAATGCACACACAATTTATTCTTGTCAACACTGTGTTTCCTGAAGGGTCTGGGATTTTCTGCGTGATGCACCAGTAAAGGCTTCACTTTAAAATCACCACTGGCATTGGCACACATCATAAGAGTTAGCCTGTCTTTAATAGGCTTGTGTCCTGGCTGTGCCTTTTCCTCCTGAGTAATGTAGGTCCTGTTGGGCATTTTCTTCCAAAACAGGCCTGTTTCATCACAATTAAACACTTGTTGGGGGAGGAATTGTTCAGCCTCTACGAACCCCTTGAATTCCAGCACAAATTTTTCAGCTGCACGTTTGTCTGAGCTGGCTGCCTCACCATGCCTCACAACATTGTGTATGCCACTACATTTCTTAAACTTCTCAAACCAGCCTTTGCTGGCTTTAAAATCACTCTCCTCACCACTGGTTGCAGGCATTGTCTTCACAAGATCTGCGTGCAACTTCCTTGCCTTTTCACAAATTATCGCCATAGAAATACTATCACCCGCTCTCTGTTTTTCATGGATCCACACCAACAACAACAACTCAACCTCATCCACTGTTTTCGATCTTTGTTTCGTTAACAAATTAACCCCTTTTGCAACATTAGCTTTCTTGATCTCATTTCTCTGTGCCAGGATAGTGCCGATAGTAGATGGAGTTTTCTTGTACATCCTGGCAAGATCACTCAGACGTACACCACTCTCATATTTTTTCTATGATTTCCTTCTTCAGTTCGATGGTGTTCCTCACTCTCTTTACCCCAAGGGTGCCACTAGGAAGCTTCTTTGGACTCATGGTGACTTATTTCACAGTGGCAATAACTAAAACCACCAAAAAATACAACAAATATATTGTGAATCTTTGAAAGAGCGCGCTGGGTAATGTTCTCTCAATGGTAAACAACGCTTCACTGGCGTCCTGCGCTTGCGCGGAGCAGGCGGACGCGTCTAATACCTTTCGGTAACCGAGGACTTTTTCGCTAACCGATTACGAAAAAAGCTTACGTTTTCCGAAACTTTCGTTAACAGGACCTTTTGTTAACCGAGGGTCCACTGTATATACGTATAGTGTACTTAAAAATTCTAGCGGTTTCAAATCAAGCGGGAGAAAGCTGGTAGGCCCACATATGAGATAATGCGTCTGTGTGGTCAGTGTGGGCTGTATAAAAAAAATCCTGCAGCACGCAGTGCATAATGAGAAAAAAAACTGACCGTGTTTTTGGATTAAAACGCTGTCTGAGGTGTATTTTCCTATAGTATTTATTGTTGTATTCTCTTTTTCATGGTCTTGTTTGATAGAATGGAAAACATATTACAGAAATTGAGATGATTTTGATTAGTTTCATTATGAAAATGACCTTGAAATTGAGCTCAAAATAGTGAAAATGTTCGATTTTTGCAATGTTCAAGAGTACACAAATCACGCCATGCGTCCAATACTCATCAACTGGTGAGTCTAATATTCTTACACAAGTGCACTGATATTATTTATACCATTTTTACAATAATGCAGTAGTCTGCATAACAGTAAATCTTCTATTTTTTGTGTGAATAAAAAATCAAAATAGAAAGCAAGAGTAATATAAGAGGGGCCTAAAGACTTGGCTAATGAACAGAGAAAATCTTATTTTAGTGCCAGGAATGTCTGCATTGTTTATTCTGGACCCTATTTTGAATTTGACATCTTTTTTATTTCGCATGAAATTGGCCAAATTGCCAATTTCTGACCACTTTATTGGGTAGTTGAAATCGGTAAATTGGTGGTTTCTTGTATTAAATCGATAGAACAAATGGAGTTCTAAAGAAATAGCTATGAGTTTGGTCGACTGTAATAATGCAATTGGCCGAAAATAGGGCTCAAAGTCGGCGAAATCGCTGATGCATATATATCGCCGACATCGCTAACTTCGCGAGAGCGTAATTCCATAAGTTTTCCATCAAATTTTGTACTTTTGGTGTCATTACCATCGGGAAAAGATTCTCTTATCATTTCATAAGAAAAAATAATTTTTTTTTTCCAAAATTTTGTGACATAGAATGACAGTTTCAGAATGGGGCCTCCGACAATCAAAGGGTTAATGTTTAATTATGCATCACCTGCTCTGTTACCAAACATAATATAGAAGGTCTTATCAGTGTTGAGTGTAAGTTTATTGGCTGTCATCCATGTAGATATTTTTAGTAATTCGTCGTTAACAATGGTGTTGAGCGTGGCAAGATTTGGGTGGGAGATGACATAAGTTGTGTCGTCAGCAAAGAGAATTGGTTTCAGGTGTTGTGATACATTGGGAAGATCATTGATGTATAAGAGGAAGAGCAGGGGACCAAGGACACTTCTCTGTGGTACTCCAGTATCAAGTGGTTGTGTCGAGGAGGTTGTGTCTTTAACCCTTTGGGGGGTCGACAGGCCTTCTCAGAAACATGTTCTCAGGGTTGAAAATTTTTGGGGATTTTTTTTTTCTTATGAAATGATAGAGAATCTTTTTCCGATCATAACGACACCAAAAGTTTGAAATTTGAATGAAAACTTAAGGAATTATGCTCTCGCGAAGTTATCGGTCTCGATGTTTACGCATCTGCGATTTCACCCACTTTGAGCCCTATTTTTGGCCAATTCCAATGTTCCAGTCCACTAAAATCATAGCTATTTCGCTAGAACTCCATTTCTTCTATCGATTGAGTACAAGAAACTGCCTATTTACCAATTTCAACTACACAAAATAGTGGTCAGAAAATGACAATTTGGCCAATTTCACACAAATTTCAAACAATGCCAATTTCAAAATAGGGTGCAGAATAAACAAGGCAGACATTCCTGGCACTAAAATAACATCTTCTCTGTTCATTAGTAACGTCTCCAGGCCCCTCTTACATTACTTTTGCTTTCCATTTTGAATTTTTATTCTCACAAAAAATAGAAGATGTACTGTTATGTATACAACTGCATCATTGTAAAAATGGTATAAATAATATCAGCGCACTGGTGCAAGAATATTAGACTCGCCAGTTGATGTGTATTGGACTCATGGTGTGATTTGTTTACTCTTGAACATCGGCGAAAATCGAACATTTTTGCTACTTTGAGCTCAATTTCAAGGTACTTGTCATTGTCAAACCAATCAAAATCATCTCTATTTCTGTAATATATCTTCCATTCTATCACATGAGACCAAGATAACGAGAATACATCAATAAATACCATACGAAAATAGACTGCAAAGTCGCTGTTTTAAACGAAAAAAACGGTCGGAGTTTTTTTTTCTCATTATGCAGTGTGTAGTGCAGGATTTTTTTTATACTGCGCACACTGATCACATAGACCCATTCTTTCATATGTAGGCCTACCAGCCGTTTCCTGCTTAATTTGAAGCCGCTAGAATTTATGCTTACGATTTCCACGCACTGTTCCGCACATATCTGTCAAGTTCACTCGCAAAAAATCACTGAGGGAGGTGCTCGCGTACTAGTACGGCACCAACCCCTGCTCGTAAAACGTACTAGTACGGCACTGACCCCGAAAGTGTTAATGGTGACATACTGATACCTATTAGTAAGGTAGGATTTGAAATATGCAAGTCAGGAGGCCGGGTCCTAAGAAAGTAAGTGCAAAGGACAGTGCTGAGAAGAGGAAGAGGATGATGTCCATTGAATTAGAGCATGAAATCATAAAAAAACACGAGCGAGGTGTGCGTGTACGTAGTTGATTTGGCAAGGTACTGCCTCCTCAAGGTAAATACACTTTGTAAAACCAGTTTATTTCTTTACATTTTCTTTTATTATGTTTTATTATGTTTTTATACAATATTTCTTATTTATAAATACATTTCTCTCATTTAAAAACCCGTAACCAAAAAGTTGGGTTCGTTTTGGGGGCTGGAATGGATTAATAGCATTTCAGTTAATTTCTATGAGGAAAATTGATTTGATATACGAGCAAATTGAGTTACAAGCTGGATCATGGAATGAATTAAACTCGTTAGTCAAGGTACTACTGTACTGATAAAACCACTGGCTCGCGAAATGTCTACAAATAAAGATGTACCCAGATGTTGCACATGTGTCTATAATAATAGTTTATTTAGACATGGTACAATGATACATAGTTGGGTAGACATGATACATAGGTATAAATGAGATGTACATGCCAAAAGCCCCTAATATGCTGTGCATTGCGGGCATTCTTAGTAGACTACATGGTAAAAAATTATGGTTGATAATTTATAAAATAAGTATAATTGTGTATCTAAGTTATAAAGTTTGAATATAAGTTGAACATAATTTATTAATTGTAGCAATGCAACTAGTTGAGTGAGATAACAATTTAAAACAATTAATTGCATTGCAGTTACAGTTTACGTGGTCATTATAATGTAAATGTTATAGAAACAGCTTAGTATGTTGGGTATCTTTGGGAAGGGGTGGTTTTGATAAGGACCTACCTTGTATGGGCCAGTAGGCCTTCTGCAGTGTTCCTCCATTTCTTATGTTCTTATGTAATTTTTTCAGAGATTGGTGTGGGCTTTGCTGCCTTTGGAGTCACCTTCATCTTCTTAGGTGTCATTCTTTTCTTTGATAAAGGACTCTTGGCCATTGGTAATGTAAGTTTTTGATGGTAAATTGTTGGTTTTTGAAGGAATGAAATAAGTAGCATAGGGGGGATTTTATCTTTTCATTAATGTAACAAATCGTGTAAAGACATCATGTTGTTTTAACCCTATAATGTCGCTTGGCTGACCTAGGTTTGAACCCACATGATTCCTTGTTCAATTTAGAATTTTTGAGCATGCCTGTACTTGTGAAACTTTTGAGTCAGTATAATACTGTATATCAAAGACTTTAAGAATAAGTTTATTTCAGCATGATAAATGTTTGTACAAAGGAGTATAACAATTGGGTGTACATGCCAAAAGCCCCTTTATATGCAGAGCACTTCGGGCAAACTTAAGACTAACTTAGGGTTAATAAGGCAATAACATTGCAGTAATTTTATACATATGGTCATTAGATGAGTTTACAATGAATACAAGAGAATTGAATATTCTATTAGGTAATGCTATATGGCTTTAATAAGTTTGGTAGAGAGGAATTATAGTTTTGATTATTAACCTAAGGCAGATACAATGGATTGCTTAACCCTTTGACTGTCGTAAGCCCATTTCTGAAACAGTCATTCTATGTCGCAAAATATTCTAAAAAAAATTTTTTCTTATGAATTGATAGAGATTCTTTTCCCGATGGTAATGCCACCAAATGTACGAAATTTGATGGAAAACTTACGGAATTATACTCTCGCGAAGTTACTGATCTCGGCGATATATACGCATCGGCGATTTCGCCGACTTTGAGCCCTATTTTCGGCCAGTTCCATTATTCCAGTTGACCAAACTCATAGCTATTCTTTAGAACTCCATTTGTTCTATCGATTAAGTACAAGAAACCGCCAATTTACCGATTTTAACTATCCAATAAAGTGATCAGAAATTGACAATTTGGCCAATTTCATGGAAAATAAAAAAGATGCCAATTTCAAAATAGGGTCCAGAATAAACAATGCAGACATTCCTGGCACTAAAATAAGATTTTCTCTGTTCATTAGTCACTTGCTTTCTATTTTGATTTTTTATTCACACAAAAAATAGAAGATTTACTGTTATGCAGACTACTGCATTATTGTACAAATGGTATAAATATATCAGTGCACTTTTGTAAGAATATTAGACTCACCAGTTGACGTGTATTGGACGCGTGGCGTGATTTGTTTACTCTTGAACATTGGCAAAAATCGAACATTTTCGCTACTTTGAGCTCAATTTCAAGGTCGTTTTCATCATGAAACTAATCAAAATCATCTCTATTTCTGTAATATGTTTTCCATTCTATCAAATGATACCAAGAAAAAGAGAATACAACCATAAATACTTTACGAAAATACACCTCAAAGTCGGCGTTTTAATCCAAAAACACGATCAGAGTTTTTTTTCTCATTATGCACTGTGTGCTGCAGGATTTTTTTTATACAGCGCACACTGACCACACAGACCCATTCTCTCACATGTGGGCCTACCAACTTTCTCCCGCTTGATTTGAAGCTGCTAGAATTTTTGAGTACAGTGGACCCTCGCAAATCGAACATAATCCATTCCAGGAGCTTGTTCTTAACTTGAAATGTTTGAAAATTTAATTAATATTTCCCATAAGAAATAATGGAAATACAGTGGACCCTCGGTTAGCGGCCGTAATCCGTTCCAGGAGCTAGGCCTTTAACCGAAATAATATTCCCCATAAGAATTAATGTAAAAACAATTAATCCGTTCCAGACAAAAATATTCACCAAAAAAATTTTTTTAACAATTAAATTAGTATTTCATACCTTTATTGAAGACTAATGCTGGCTTCTGGAAGATAGGGAGGAGGAAATAGAGAGGAGTTAGTTTTTGGAAGGGGAATCCCACTCCAAAAGGACTTCAGGTAACAAGTCCCTCTCTGGGGTTACTTCCCTTCTTTTTCTTTTAATGCTACTAGGACCAGCTTGAGAGTCGCTAGAACCTTGTCTAGAAAAATAACTGTCCAGAGTGCTCTGTTTCTGGCGCCTCTTTAACATTTTCCTGAAGTGGGACAAGGTTTTGTCACTAAACATGTTGCAGATATGGCTTGTTACAGCTTGGTCAGGATGGTGTTTTTCAACAAAACTTTGTAACCTATTCCACATTCCACACATTTCCTTAATCACTGAAGAAGGCACCTCCTCTCTCTCTTCCTCCTCCTGTGAAGCAAGTTCCTGAGCTGTGGTCTGTTGCTGTTCCAGATGAAGCTCTTGCAGCTCTTCAGTTGTTAGCTCTACCCTTTGGTCCTCCACCAACTCACCACTCACCTCCAATCCCAGGCTGTTCCCCAATGTCACAATATCTTCCACAACAGGCACAAATCCTTCAACAGGCTGCAAATCCTTCAAAATCCCTCTGTTGGACACAATCTGGCCACAGTGGTATCCAAGCAGAGTTCAAAGTCCTGGTAGTCACTCCCTCCCAAGCCTTACCTATAAGGCCTATGCAGTTGTAGATATTGAAGTGAATCTTCCAGAACTCTCTAAGGGTCAATTCAGTGTCTGAGGTCATTTCAAAGCACTTCTGAAACACTGCTTTGGTGTACAGTTTCTTGAAGTTAGAAATGACCTGCTGGTCCATGGGCTGGAGAAGAGGAGTGGTGTTAGGAGGCAAGAACTTCACTTTTATAAATTTGAAGTCCCTAGACATTTGGTCTTCCAAGTCTGGAGGATGTGCAGGAGCATTGTCCAGTACCAGGAGGCACTTGAGTCCCAAATTGTTATCCTGAATAAATAACAAAAAAGGCACAATACCGTGACTGGAACAATACACACACAACCCGCACATATAAAAGAGAGGAGCTTACGACGACGTTTCGGCCCGACTTGGACCATTTACAAAGTCACACTAACACACAGAGACAGAGGAAGGGTATTTATAGGCAGGCAGACAGGGGAGGGTACAAGAGAGTGGGGAAATGTAGGAGTAGTGGTAGTAGTGGTAGTAGTAAAGGTAGTAGTAAAGGTAGTAGAGTAGACAGTCATATGGGAAGGAGCACTGCTATGAGGCTAGCGACCCGCAAGGGGGGTACGAGAGGGAAGAAAAGCGAAAAATGAAGGAAAATACAAGGCAAAAGAAAGAACAGAAAGAAAGGAAAACCCAAGGAGAAAAAAGGAGAAGGGGGAAGATAAGACAGGGAAGGAATCAGGTTAAGTCACGGGTGTTCTGAAGTTTAGAGCATTTAACAATGTAATGAGAGGAAAGCATCAACAGAGACAAAGCCAGGCTAAGATTCATACAGGGAAAGTTGTGTATAAGGGAGGATTCAACCAGGCGGCGACTATGAAAGTTAGACGTAGGGTAGACAGTTTTAGCAGAAGACCAATCAATGGGATGACTGTGATCTCTGACATGACAGAAAGAGCATTATTAGTGTCGGCAAGCCTAACACTATTTTTGTGCTCCCTGAGTCTGTCAGAAAGAG
>WNWK01013368.1:17008-55613 GCA_009830355.1 Cherax destructor
TCTATAATTTCCTAACAAGTAGAACACAAAGAGTAGTAGTCAACAGAGTAAAGTCTGAGGCAGCTACGGTGAAAAGCTCTGTTCCACAAGGCACAGTACTCGCTCCCATCCTGTTCCTCATCCTTATATCGGACATAGACAGGGATATCAGCCACAGTGCCGTGTCTTCCTTTGCAGATGACGCCCGAATCTGCATGACTGTCCACCATTGAAGACACTGCAAAACTCCAAGCAGACATCAACCAAATCTTTAAATGGGCTGCAGAAAACAATATGAAGTTCAATGATGAGAAATTTCAACTACTCCGATATGGAAAACGTGAGGAAATTAAAATCTCATCGGAGTATAAAACAAATTCCAAGCACACAATAGAGCGAAAAAATAATGTCAAAAACCTGGGAGTGATCATGACAGAGGATCTCACCTTCAAGGACCATAACACTGTAGCAATCGCATCTGCCAGAAAAATGATAGGATGGATAATGAGAACCTTTAAAACCAGGGATGTCAAGCCCATGTTGACACTTTTCAGGTCGCTTGTTCTATCTAACCTGGAATATTGCTGCACACTAACTGCACCTTTCAAGGCAGGTGAAATTGCTGACCTAGAAAATGTACAGAGAACCTTCACGGCATGCATAACTGCAATAAACCACCTCAATTACTGGGAACGCTTGAAGTTCCTAAGCCTGTACTCCCTGGAATGCAGGCGGGAGAGATACATTATTATATACACTTGGAAAATCCTAGAGGGATTAGTACCAAACTTGCACACGAGTTTCGAAAATCCTAGAGGGATTAGTACCAAACTTGCACACGAGTGTCAGTCCCTACGAAAGCAAAAGACTCGGCAGACGATGTAACATCCCCCCAATGAAAAGCAGGGGTGCCACTAGCACGTTGAGAGACAACACAGTAAGTGTCAGGGGCCCAAGACTGTTCAACTGCCTCCCAGCATACATAAGGGGGATTACCAATAGACCCCTGGCTGTCTTCAAGCAGGCACTGGACAGGCACCTAAAGTCGGTGCCTGACCAGCCAGGCTGTGGCTCGTACGTTGGACTGCGTGCGGCCAGCAGTAACAGCCTGGTTGATCAGGCTCTGATCCAACATGAGGCCTGGTCACAGACCGGGCCGCAGGGGCGTTGACCCCTGGAACTCTCTCCAGGTAAACTCCAGGTATGGCACCAACCCCTGCTCGTGAAACGTACTAGTACGGCACCGACCCCGAAAGGGTTAAGAGTATTCTAACCTAACCACACTGTAATCCGGCAAACTCGATAATCTGGCACACAACAGGTTCCATTTATGCCGGATTTGTGATGTTCGACCTGTATTCAATTCAGGCATTATAGTATTGATACTGTACTTCTTCCACACTATTAATCATTGTTGTTTTGTGTCCAATAGGATAAAGGACAAGATAACAGGAGTATTATCACTGTATTACCACTGGGGAACAGATGAAGTATTGCTTCTGGAAGTTATTTATGTTTTTTCTTTTGGGTTTAATTTTCCATTTAGATAAACAGTACAATACAGGTACACACACAACCCGCACATAAGTCAATGAAGCTTATGCTGCTGCAATAAAGTTTCATGTGTTAATCCATGCATTATGGAATAGAATAAATATTTGGCATTAATGCGGTATATTTTATGTTGCACAGATTCTCTTTCTTGCTGGTCTTGCATTTGTGGCTGGTCTGGAGCGAACATTCCGTTTCTTCTTTCAACGACACAAGTGGAAAGGTTCAGGGGCTTTCTTCGGAGGGATTCTAATTGTCCTTGTTGGCTGGCCATTGATTGGCATGTGCATTGAAATGTATGGTTTTGTCCTATTATTCAGGTAAGTTACATTTAAAATGCAAAAAGAGTTAATTAAACCTGAGGCAGTGACACTATTATTGCAAAATAATATAAAATAAATTGAAAAGACAATCACTGTAATATTCCTGATGGGACAAAAGTGATTGGTATTTTAAACATGCCATAAACATATGATTATTACAACTAGTATATATTTCTGTTGTTGAATGCCAGTTATACTCTAGTACATTATTAATTAAAATATAATTCGGTATAATCTTAATTCAGTAAAAGTTTTTGTTGCAAGTAGTTAACTATTCAAGCCTTAAGAGAAAATTGATCTTAGTTTTCCAAATGTTGCAAGTTTCACTGAAAATTATACAAACAACATCAACAATAACAACAATAATAATAATAATAATAATAATAATAATAATAATCTTCAGCAGTTGGAGACCCATTTATTTCACTATCCTTTTGAAGTCTCTTAAGGCTCATGCAGTATTGCTTTTCTGTTTTTGGTTAAGGTTGTTTTTGTTAAAAATATTTTAATTAAATATGATATACAAGTAACCCTTGATTTAATGAACTAAGAGGGAAGGTGGTGTCTACAAAAGCTGATTAGCCATTAAATCAATTGTGAAAATATTTTTCCTCACTCGTAACAGTAACGGACAATTTTGATTGAAAGGACTTTGTCTGTTAATCCCAAAATAAATTTGCCCAGCAGTCTGTAAGAATAGCAGCAGGTAATTCTGAGCCTGATGAACTTTGTTGTTTCTGATTGTTGTCTGACCACAGATTTTGTCTGTTAAATCCAAAATAATTTAAATTGAGGTTTTACTCTGCTTAGCTATAAGGTAATTTGTGACTGTGGTGCATTCTTTCATAATTTTTCTATTGTACTTTAATTATGTACTTTGAAAGGTTGGCAAGCAGAGATTTTAAAGCCAAAGTGGTTATTTAGACTCGTGCTTTTGAGCCTGCAAAGGCAAAAGGTGAACAAAGTTTACATAGTTTTCTGAGATTGTTAGAAAATTCAGAGATTGTACAGAATAAATGAAGTAAAGGAAGAACTCAGAGGACAGAGTGTTAAAATGGGAGGGTTGACGGAGAAAAGATTAAAAGTTTAAAAATGTAAAGGTGATGAGAGAAGAAAGGTGAGGTTGTATATGTATGGCAGGTGAGTGATTGTTTTACTGAGGCAATCTACAAGTTCATTTACATGGCTTATTCCTTCACAAAATATTGTACATTGTTAAAGTTAATATACAGTAAACCCTTAGTTTAATAGACCCTCGATATAACATACTTTCTGAAATAACTGGGTAAATTCTGTTTTAACTCATTGATTTTTCAAAATTTATTGCAGTATTTCTGTAAATTGTAAGTACAGTACGTACTATATTAGATATACACTGGAGTAATTTAGTGCTTTTTCTTAAAGTAAAGTAAGTACAGTGGCCCCTCGGTTTTCGTTGGAAATTCATTCCAGAATGTTGTTGGAGTGCCATTACCGAACGAATTTGTTCCCATAAGGACAAATGTAAATTAGATTAGTCGTTTCAGAACCCCAAAAATACATTAACAAAAGCTCTTACAAAAATACATTTACATACATGTAATTGTTTGAGTTTGGAGGTGAACGAAAACCGAGGGTCCACTGTAAAGGTTTATTTCTTTGTAAAGTGTACAATGTGTAGTTACAATTTTGGTTTACTAAGTACAAAGAAAGCCACTATCATGCCGGGGCATTTCTGGCAGACTAATCCTAATATGTACATAGAAACTACTTAAAACTAGACAGATAAGGTTTTACATTATTTTAATTTAATAGACACTTGGAGAATTTCCTTCCCTATTAATCTGATACATTGAGGGTTTACTGTACATATAATATTTCTATAGCCTTGTACAGTGTCATCTCTGATTATTAAGAAAGTAGACCCTATGTTTTATATTGCTCATGTGTCCATTTATTACTTTCCAGTGGATTCTTCCCAGTAGCTGTTAACTTCTTGCGTCGTATGCCAGTCATTGGAACGATTCTTAACCTTCCTTTCCTCAGTGGAGTAAGTTGATGTGGTATCTGGATTGCTACTGTGTATCTAGTGGTGGTGTGTAGTAGATAGTTTGACATGTACAGTACATCTAATTGGCCCTGAAGAAGTAAATTATAATATTTCTAACAGGTAGCACCTCTAGTTTTTTTTTTTGTGTGTGTGTGTGTGTGTGTGTGTGTGTGTGTGCGCGCGTGCTCGTGTGTACTCACCTATTTGTAGTTGTGTGTGTGTGTGTCTGTATGTTTGTTTTATCACTTTGTTACTGTCACTTTGGTAGTTTTATTTATTACTGTACTGTACAGTATTATTTTTTAAATACAATAGTTGCACCTAAGAAATTTACATTTATAATTTATTGTATTATTTTTCTCAATTTATTGATCTAAGCTGTGGCTCAAACGACTGATATGGCATGACATGCTCTGGGGATAAAAGAAAAGACATTTCCTCAAACTATGTAAGATGGATAAGGCTCTCATAAATGCCATGACAGTATTAGCATGACATTCTTTACATGTGGAAATCATGAACAATATAACTTGTCTGATAAGAGAATTAGCCATGAAAAGTCTGAAGTGATCCAGTTAATTGATAATACATGACATGTCACATTTTAAATTCTTATTAATGTATACAGTTGACCGTCAATTAACATGGTGGTTATTTCCCTGAAAAAGTTATGTAATTTAAATTAAAATGTGTAAAATGACATACAGAACTTGTAGGAAAAAAAGGGGTTACAATCCTCAGACTCCCCCCAAAAATGACAAACATTTTTTTGAAGCTTAATAATTCATCAAGACAATAAAAATATCCTATATTACTGGCCGTAATACAATTTTTTTTACTAAATAAGTATGTCCAGAGTAATAAACAGCATAATAAAGAGTGCAAGCCATCCTCCAAAATTTGAAAAATTACCAAAATATCAAAAACATTGAGAAAGATTATAACACTACAGGGTCTGTGTGTTTTGGAAAAAGACACTTATGTACAGTTCAGGATTTTTATTATTGTAGAACTACGGTCCATCCCGTAGTTCTACAACTTTGAAGCCAGGGTCCAAGCCATAGTACGTACTACGTCATGAGCTCAGCTCACTCAGATATGCAGTGAGCGGTAAATTTGGGCCTAGATATGTGAGAATGCATCTGTATGGTAAGTGTGCACCAAATAAAACAAATCCTGCAGCACGCAGTGCATAATGAGAAAAAAAACTGCGACCGTGTTTTTGGATTAAAACAGCTAGTATTTTGCGATGTATTTTCATGTGTTTTTTACGGTTGTATTCACGGTTTCTTGGTCTCATTTGATGGAATGGAAGATACGTATATTACAGAAATAGAAATGATTTTGATTGGTTTTAGTACTGAAAATAGCTTGAAAATGAGCTCAAAGTAGCGGATATGTTCGATTTTTGCCGATATTCAAGAGTAAACAAATCACATCACGCGTCCAATACACATCAGCTGTTGGGTCTAATGTTCATTCATGAATGTGCTGATATTATTTATTCTATTATTACAATATTGCATAATGTAAGAAGAAAGATTATTGATAATGTCAACTCTGCCCATGTCTTTTCATTTACCGTAATGGCAGATAGAGAAGGAAGTTTTCTGGAGAACAGTAGAAGCTTTATAGATTACTCACAAATCCAATATGCCTATGAGACCTGTCACGTCCAGTATTGGCAGTACCCTGCACAAACTAGCAAGAGTTTTGGAGAAATAATTATCAACACTTCTGGGTATGATTACTCAAACCCATCTGAAACATTTGAGTGACATCCTTAGCTGCATGAGGGATTTTGTTATGAGTGATTAGAAACTTGCAAGTTTTGATGTCACTGCTGTATTTGTAAATGTACAAGTTGACCAAGCCATTAAGGGGCAGTAACACCTGTCTCCGAGCGCGAATAAAAAAAAAAATCGAAAAATTATGAAAATTGAGTTAATCTTATAGAAAAATAGCTTAACTCTCTGGCTACACAATGGTACAAGACTCAATGTAATACGACGTTTCTACAAGGAATTATAGTCATTTATATCATGTATGGTGACGGCGATGTGCGCAGCTCGCCTGCTCTCAGCCCGTATATTTTTAGAATTTTTTTCCATTTTTTTTCTTTACTGTTTTGTGTATTATTCATTCTAATGGTGTAATTTACGATTTGGCATCATATGAGAGTGGGCGGAGCTTATATGTAGTCTACCAGCCAATCAGGAACGATCTGGGAATATTTGCTGACGTCAGCAGAATTCCCACTCTGAGAGGCACCATATATTATTTCATTATTATGCTAATATCAATTCTACGGCTTATTTATCTATCACAATTGATCTAATATGAAATAATAAACACTATAAATAACATATAAACATGTTATATGCTCTAGCATGAATAAAAATGAGCTCTAATATAGTGCGGTCTCTATCAGCAATATGAGTATAAAAATGATTCCCCTTCCCATAACATTTTCTTTGGCCTGTGAGTAAGAGAAAACGGTGTTTAGAGGCTAACTACACTAAAACATTAGTTTTACAAGGAAAACATTGAAACAAGTGATTTTTTTTGAAAAAAAAAATAAAATTTCCCGAGGCGGTTGGCCGGCGCTGCTCCAGGCGCTTTCCAGGCGAATATCTCGGAAGTAAGTTATTGACTTATTTTACTTTGTGCAGTTTTTACTGTTTGATTAAATGAAATAATATTCACAGGAATGGTAAAAATATGATTGTTCTTATTTTTAAGGACGCACTTTTGTAAATATTCCAAATATTTTGGGATTTATTTGGGAGTAAAGGGCATATTTTTTTTCAACATTCAAACAGTTACATGCTTTATTTTTTTGTGGAATAAAGATAAGATGTTTACAGGAAAGTGCGTCCTCAAAAAATCGTATTAGCATTGTTCTTTCGGTACCAAGTCTCAAAACAACCTTACGTAGTGACATATAGGATCAGGATCCTGCCAAACGTCCTGACATGAGATTTTCAGTAAATATTTTTTTTTTCAGTTGTTGTTTGGACTATCTTATTGAATATTTTTTAAAACATACTGAGTGAACACTTCTATGTGTAAAAAAAAAAATGAAAGAAATTCGACGAACAGAAAAAAAAAAAATTGACGCTTGGAGACAGGTGTTACTGCCCCTTAACCCTTTCACTGTTGGTGCCATATACAGTGGACCCTTGGTTAACGAAATTAATCCGTTCCAGGAGCTATTACTTAACCCTTTACCGGGCACTCCCTGGAAAATGATAATTTCGAAATGTATTTCATATGAGTGGATAGAGTAACTCAATGTAAGGATAATGAGCCCATATAATTGAAATTCTAAAAAAAACTTTTCACGCAATTGCCAATATTCAAGGACCGTCTACAGACGGTCCCGACCGTTAAAGGGTGTCAAATTCTGAATGTTGCAAATTTGCAATTGTTAATAAAACACCAAATAAGTATTTTTCTATTTTATTATACATTTTGTAGGTATTATACATTTTGTAGGTATAAAAAATATAAAAGGGAACCAAAGAGCAACATGGACACATTGCAAAGGGATAAAACTTTCAAGTCCCATATTCCTGAATTTCCTGAGAAAAAACAATCATTCTTGATCACTAATTGCTACAATGAAAGGCTATGAAGCAATTTCTTTCCTTCTTGATGCATAGATTTACCTTGCATACGGCACACAAAAATGAGGATGTGACATGATTTTTCGTTTTGCTGCAATAATTGCATGTAAATATTCTGCCTTGCACTGGCCAGTGACCTAGCATTTTATCAAACCTATCATTTTGGTCAAACCTCACACTGTCATCAGGCCTTTCTGCACGTTGGTACTGCACTGGAGATGGCAACAGGTCATCTGGTTCTGGATCTGAGTCACTTTCCACCAAAATGCAGAGATATTTGAACTTCTGTTGGAAGGGTTCACAATAGAACAATTTCTCATTGATCTGGAATGACAATAAGAATGTTCTGTACACACCCAGACCACTACAGAATTCATATATGCACTAGAAATTTTTATATAAATATTTATTTACTGAAATTTAAAATGTGGCCCTGACGGGCAGGACCGTCTGTACACGGTCCTCTTTTGTTGCACTTTTTTCAATTGCATGGTACACTCATATTATGCATATCTAACTCCTGATATATATCTCAAAATATGCCTAAACTATTCATTTACACACTGGACACAACAATTAGCACTTACCGACATTGTAGAGAGTATAATCACAGTGTATATGAGTGGAACAAGAGCAAAAATTCGGCTCTGGGTGACGCCAAGCGAGAAGTGTTTACATTTTGGTCTCTCAACCAATGGGAAGCGAGCAGATGCCGGTCTCACTTAGCTGGAGCGACTCACAGAAGGCTTGTGATTGGTCAGATATAGAGAATGGGAACCTAGATGCGCTGGGGGAATAGGATGACACGCGCAAAAACACGTGTTTAGGACCGTCTGTACACGGTCCTGCCCGGTAAAGGGTTAATCTGAATCTTTTGTAATCCAAACCCTTATTTCCCATAAGAAATAATGTAAATACAATTAATCCGTTCCACAAAAAAATATTCACCAAAAATAAAATATAAATAACATTTACAGTGGTACCCCGACTTACGATATTTTTTCATTCCAGAATGCTGTTCAAGTGCCATTACCAAACGAATTTATCTCCATAAGAAATGATGTAAAATAGACTAATCCTTTTAGACCCCCAAAATTACACTTACAAAAGCATTTAAAAAAATAAGCTTACATAAAAGGGTGTGTTTGGGGACCATCGTAAGTCGGGGTACCACTGTACTTACCTTTATTGAAGAGACTTGCAGGCATCTGGAGGATAGGGAGGATTACAGGGGCATGCCTGCTACACTCCCTGCATGCCTGCTACACTCCCTGCATGCCTGCTGCATGCCTGCTACACTCCCTGCATGCCTGCTACACTCCCTGCATGCCTGCTGCATGCCTGCTACACTCCCTGCATGCCTGCTACACTCCCTGCATGCCTGCTACACTCCCTGCATGCCTGCTACACTCCCTGCATGCCTGCTACACTCCCTGCATGCCTGCTACACTCCCTGCATGCCTGCTACACTCCCTGCATGCCTGCTACCTCCTATGCTACACTCCCTGCATGCCTGCTACACTCCCTGCATGCCTGCTACACTCCCTGCATGCCTGCTACACTCCCTGCATGCCTGCTACACTCCCTGCATGCCTGCTACACTCCCTGCATGCCTGCTACACTCCCCGCATGCCTGCTACACTCCCTGCATGCCTGCTACACTCCCTGCATGCCTGCTACACTCCCTGCATGCCTGCTACACTCCCTGCATGCCTGCTACACTCCCTGCATGCCTGCTACACTCCCTGCATGCCTGCTACACTCCCTGCATGCCTGCTACACTCCCTGCATGCCTGCTACATCCCTGCATGCCTGCTACACTCCCTGCATGCCTGCTACACTCCCTCCTGCTACACTCCTGCTGCTACTCCCCTGCATGCCTGCTACACTCCTGCATGCTGCACTCTGCATGCCTGCTACACTCCCTGCATGCCTGCTACACTCCTGCATGCCTGCTACACTCCCTGCATGCCTGCCACTCCTGCATGCCTGCTACACTCCCTGCATGCCTGCTACACTCCCTGCATGCCTGCTACACTCCCTGCATGCCTGCTACACTCCTGCATGCCTGACCTCCCTGCATGCCTGCTACACTCCCTGCATGCCTGCTACACTCCCTGCATGCCTGCTACACTCCCTGCATGCCTGCTACACTCCCTGCATGCCTCACCTGCATGACTCACTCCCTGCATGAATGCTACACTCCCTGCATGAATGCTACACTCCCTGCATGAATGCTACACTCCCTGCATGAATGGTTCCACAGGGGTGCCACTAGGAACCTTCTTTGGACCCATGGTGACTTATTTCACAGTGACAATCACTAAACCACCAAAAAAGACACCAAATGTATTGTGAATGTTTGAAAGAGCGCGCTGGGTAATGTTCTCTCAATGGTAAACAACGCTACACTGGCGTCTTGCGCAGGCCAGGCGCGGAGCAGGCTGACACGCCTAATACGTTTTGCTAACCGAGTTTTTTTCGCTATCTGATACCGAAAAAAGCTTTTGGTAACCGATTTTTTTGTTAATTAAACCTTTCGTTAACTGAGGGTCCACAGTAGATGGCTTATGAGCCAGTGTTGGTGATGTATTAACCCTTTCGGGGTTTTGGTCGTACTAGTATGTTTTACGCCCTGGAGTTATTGACGTACTAGTACGCCTAAATTCTAGCGCCCTCAAATCAAGCAGAAACAGGCTGTTAGTCCTAGATGTGATAGAATGGGTCTGTGTGGTCAGTGTGCGCAGTATAAAAAAATAACTGCACCACACAGTGCATAATGAGGAAAAAAAAACCTCTGACCTTGTACTGATGAAAAAAAATTATGCAGATGAAAACAATTTGTATAATAATAATTTCATAGTTTAAAACAGCGACTTTGCAGTCTATTTTCGTATGGTATTTATGCTTGTATTCTCGTTTTCTTAGTCTCATTTTATAGAATAGATGATATATTACAGAAATAAAGATAATTTTGACTGGTTTCACGATGACAAGTACCTTGAAACTGAGCGCAAAGTAGAACGCAATGAAGTAATGAAGGTCCTGTTGGGCATTTTCTTCCAAAACGGGCCTGTTTCATCACAATTAAACACTTGTTGGGGGAGGAATTATTCAGCCTCTATGTACAGTCATCCCTTGGTTTTCACTTGTCCCAGTTTTCGCCGATTTTGGTTTTCGCCGACTTTTTTCAGGGAAAATTTGTCTTAGTTTTCGCCGATTGTTTTAGTTTTCGCCGATCGTATGGGACCTGTCCACTAGTGCCGCGCACATACAAAGGCCGTAGGCCCGCCACCCACGCACCTCCCACGCACATTGTCACGCAGTCTAGCATTGTTTATGCTTGAGTGAACATCACCCCAGGAGTTTATACAAAACATTTATTAACAATTCATTGTTTTTGTCCCTTGATTATTGTGTGTGACTACTAAATAAGCTACCATGGGCCCAAAGAAAGCTCCTAGTGCCAGTTCTTTGGTAAAGAAAGTGAGGAACACCATAGAACTGAAGAAAGAAATAATAGAAAAATATGATAGTGGTGTACGTATTGCCGAGCTCGCCAGGATATACAAGAAAAACCCATCAACCATCAGTTCCATTGTGGCAAAGAGAAAGCAAATCACGGAAGCTAATGTTGCGAAAGGGGTGAATACGATAACGAAACAGAGATCACAAACAATGGAAAATATGGAGAAATTGTTATTGGTGTGGATAAACCAAAAACTGCTAGCGGGTGATAGTGTTGTGCAATCCATCATATGAGAAAAAGCAAGGCTGTTGCATGCCGATCTTGTAAAGAAAATGCCTGGAACCAGTGTTGAGGTTGATGAATTTAAGGCCAGCAAAGGCTGGTTCGAAAGCTTCAAGAAGCGAACTGGCATACACAGTGTTGTAAGGCATGGTGAGGGTGCCAGTTCAGATAAACATGGGGCTGAAAAATTTGTGCGTGAGTTTAAACAATATGTAGTGGCAGAAGAATTTAAACCCCAACAAGTGTTTAATTGTGACGAAACAGGCCTCTTTTGGAAGAAAATGCCAAGGAGGACCTACATCACACATGAGGAAAAGGCAATGTCAGGACACAAGCCTATGAAAGACAGGCTAACTCTTATGTTATGTGGGAACGCTAGTGGGGATTTAAAAGTGAAGCCTTTACGTGTATCACTCTGAAAATCCCAGAGTGTTCAGCAAATACAGTGTTGACAAAGGTAAATTGTGTGTGTTTTGGAAGTCTAATGCTAAGGCATGGGTCACTAGGGAAATTTTCCTGGAATGGTTTAATCAAGTGTTTGGCCCCAGTGTGAAGAAATATCTATTGGAGAATAAATTGCCACTTAAGTGCCTCCTGGTAATGGACAATGCTCCTGGTCATCCTCAAGACTTGGAAGACCAAATGCCTAAGGAATTCAGATTTGTAAAAGTGAAGTTCTTGCCTCCTAACACCACTCCTCTCCTCCAGCCCATGGACCAGCAGGTCATTGCAAACTTTAAAAACTGTACACCAAAGCAATGTTTCAAGGTGCTTTGATGTAACCTCAGACACTAGATTGACCTAAAAGAGTTCTGGAAGGGTCACTTGATATCTTCCATTGCATAGGCCTTATAGATAAAGCTTGGCAGGGAGTGACCTCCAGGACGATGAACTCTGCTTGGAGAAAGTTGTGGCCAGATTGTGTACAAGAGAGGGATTTTGAAGGGTTTGAAGCTAACCCTGATGAGCCTATGGAAGTTGTGGAAAGTATTGTGGAATTGGGGACTTCTATGGGGTTGGATGTGAATGGAGAGGATGTGGAAGAGTTGGTGGAGGACCACAATGAAGATCTAACCACTGAAGAGCTGCAAGAGCTTGAGCTGCAACAACAACAAAACAGATCTGAGGAAATTGCTTCAGTGGAGGAAGAAAGATGTAAGGTGCCTTCTTCAGAGATTAAGGAGATTTGTGCAATGTGGAGTAGGGTGCAATCATTTGTGGAGGAACATCACCCTGACAAAGATGTTGCAATCCGTGCTGGCTACTTTTACAATGACAATTCCCTGTCCCATTTTAGGGACATTTTAAAGAGCCGCCAGATACAGAGCTCTCTGGAGAGATATTTAGTGCCACAGGTGTGGAGTGAATCACAAGCTGGTCCTAGTGGGATTAAAAGACAAAGAAGGGAAGTGACCCCAGATGAGGACTTGGTACCTAGAGTCCTTATGGAGGGGGATTCCCCTTCCAAAAATTAGGGTTTCTACCCTCTCCCCTTTTTTTTTTTTCGTTTTCGAGTATCCCTGCGATCCCCGTCGGGGAGGGGAGTCTTTACTGCGCTCTGCATCACCAGGATGCAGTACTCTAACCGAGTTAAGATCAAGCCATCTAGTGGAATCATAGATGATACCACCAAACTAGCACTTGCATCTGCTGTTAGCAGCAGTCTGCAAGTCAAATTCACGGCGATATTATCACTGAAAGCTGCCTTCATTGTCGTCTGTATTGATGACACTGAGGCAGAGAAACTTCTCACTACTGCTGCCACTACCACGCTACAAGACCGAGGATTCCAAGTCTGGACTTCCCCGGCCTTGAAGGCCAAGAGGACTGTGTTCCTCAGACGCCTAGACACTCTCATAACCACTCAGGACACCAATGAAATTAAAACATGCATAGAAAAGCAGAACCCTTGGGCAAAGGTGGACTTTATCAACAAAATACCAAATGCTCCATCCATGCTGAAGGTCACCTTCAGCGACGTCACTATGGCAGACAAAGCACTTACCGATGGACTGGTTATCCAATACTTCCACATTAACCCAGCCTTCATCGAAGCAGAGAAATTTAGACCAATCCCACAATGCTTTAACTGCTATTCATACCATCACATGACGAAAGACTGCCCAACCAAGGATAAAAAGTTCTGCTCCACCTGCAGTAAGGAAGGACATGACTACAGGTCCTGCACCACCACTACTCCACCGAAATGCTTAAACTGCAAGAACGATCACCACACTCTTGCTGCAAGATGTCCAATCCGCCGAGAAATCCACAAGAAACAAGTAGAACAGCTCAAGAAAACCACTCCCCAGACCACTACTTACGCTGCTATCACTAAACTACAAAATGATACTACAAAATTCTCAAGGCCACGCAAGCGGCTGCCACCACCACCACTACACCACCACTACATGCTGGAGAATCTACCAAAATTCTTTACTGCATCATGTACGCCCACGTACAGAATGTAGCTACACCAGGTTCATTTAATACAACTATTAATGAACTACTACAACTCAACAACCTGCCAAGCTTTACATTCCCTGCATCGCCACCGTCAGCTGAAATCGTTCAAGCCACCACATGTCCGTCCACCTCGCACCTACACCGACACCACCACCAGCACCTCAAGCTCCGCCCTCCACCATGGAGACGGACCAACCAGAGAACAGAGAGGCGCCGACTCCTCCCACCACCGAGCACACCTGTACCTGCTACCACCACTGCAATGCACCAATCAGAGACCGCTTCCACCTCATATACTGTATTACCTGGACTCATGCATCTTCCCCAGCCAAGAGAGCTAAAGTTCTGTGTAGAAAGTATTCAGGATTTCCTGAATATCAGCTTCAAGGATCCTGCTACTGCTACTGCTGCTGCTACTGCTACTCCTACTGCTACTGCTACTGCTACTCCTACTACTGATAAATACGCAGGCAAGTCGACTCCTCATACCTTGATACCAACGGTATCTTCTTCTATACCACTGATCAATATAGAACTGAAATGCATGCACAAGAAGTTCACCACCGCCTCAAGCATGGAACTGTCAAGTTTACCTGCAGCCCCCATCAAAGCTACACACTAGAACAAGCCCTCCAGCTCGCCACCTATCACCTCAACGACTTCACAAACACATTCCTCGTAGAACACATCTCCAGGAAGAAGTTCAGGGCACTACAGAATGGTACCATTGAGCGATACGCTGATTAGAATTCACCACTCACTGAGAAGATAAGTTTCCCAGCACTTTGCTCTTTAGCTAAAGCTGGGGTGTGGCTCCAATCGACCCTGTTTTGCACTGCTTCCTTGGCCTCTCCTGACCTGCCTGCTGCTGCAGCCTTAACCATCGTCCTTGCATCGTCAGCTGATTACCGCTGACATGCCTCCAAGACTCTCCCTTCTCTGGGATCCATAGACATCCAGCAAGACATGGACATCCATCAAGACACTCCCTGCACTGGGAGCCAAGGCCGGGTCGCCTATTGACGAAGACCCGGGCCGGCAGTACCGGCAAACCTACAACAACAATACCCTCTCCCCTCCTATCTCTCTTCCATCCAACAACATCAGTCTTCAGTAAGGGTAAGTGCCACATTCATTTCATTCATTTGTGCATGTAAATCTATCTTTAAGGCCCCCCCCAAATTTTTTTTTTCCAAACTTCTGGGTTTCTGAAATGGATTAATTGAATTTCCATTATTTCTTATGGGGAAAATAGTTTTGGTTTTAGCCGATCCATCTGGAACAGATTAAAACCGAAAACCGAGGGATGACTGTACTTGAATTCAGGCACATATTTTTCAGCCGCACTTTTGTCAGAACTGGCTGCCTCACCATGCCTCACAACACTACGTATGCCACTTCAATTCTTAAATTTTTGAAACCAGCCTCTGCTGGCTTTAAATTCGCTCACTTCAGCACTCGTTGCAGGCATTTTCTTAACGAGATCATCATGCAACTGCCTTGCTTTTTCACATATTATTGCCTCCGAAACACTATCTGCTGCTAACTGTTTCTCGTTGATCCACACCAACAACAAATTTCCACATCTTCCAGCACTTGTGATCTCTGTTTTGTGATCACAAATGAACCTTTCGCAACAACAGCTTCCTTGATTTTACGTGTATTTTCCTTGGCCACAATGGTAGCGATGGTAGAATAGGCTTTACCATACAGCCTGGCCAGCTCAGTGATATGCACTCCACTTTCATATTTTTCTATTATCTCCTTTAGTTCTATTGTATTTCTGAGCCTCTGTGCCACAGGCTTACCACTAGGAGCTTTCTTTGGACCCATGGTAGCTTATTTAGCAGTTGCAAGCACTAAAAACAGTGGAATAATGACAATATACTGGTATGAATGCGTGGGTGGAGTGGGTGGGGGTCACTCTCGCTTGTAAACAATAGCACACTGACGTTCCCTGGAGTGCCTGCACAGCTGGGTGCCACACGGACGCGTCCGGTACGAATATCGTTAACCGAAGCAAACATCGTTAACGGGAGTCATTTTGTTTACATCAAAAATATCGTTAACCGAATTTATCGCTATCCGACTACATCGTTAACCGAGGTATGACTGTACCTTGAAACTGAGCGCAAAGTAACGAAAATGTTCGATTTTGGCTGATGTTCAAGAGTAAACAAATCACACCATGCGTCCAATACACATCAACTGGAGAGTCTAATATTCTTGCACAAGTGCGCTGATATTATTTATACCATTTTTACAATGATGCAGTTGTATACATAACAGTAAATCTATTTTTTGTGAGAATAAAAATTCAAAATGGAAAGCAAAAGTAATGTAAGAGGGGCCTGGAGACGTGACTAATGAACAGAGAAGATGTTATTTTAGTGCCAGGAATGTCTGCCTTGTTTATTATGGACCCTATTTTGAAATTGGCATCGTTTGAAATTTGTGTGAAATTGGCCAAATTGCCATTTTCTGACCACTATTTTGGGTAGTTGGAATTGGTAAATGGCGTTTTTTTTGTACTCAATCGATAGAAAAAATGGAGTTATAGCGAAATAGCTATAATTTTAGTAGACTGAAACATTGGAATTTGCCGAAAATAGGGCTCAAATTGGGCGAAATCGCTTATGCGTAAATGTCATGGATACCGCTAACTTTGCGAAAGCATAATTCCGTTAGTTTTTGATCAAATTTCATATTTTTTTTGGCGTTATGATCGGAAAAAGATTCTCTATCTTTTCATAAGAAAAAATAATTTTTTTTTTTTTTGAAATTCGTGGACCCTGAGAACGAGTTTCAGAGAGACCCCTTGGACCCCCATAGGGTTAATACCCCAAAATTCTAGCGGCTTCAAATCTAGCAGGAGAAAGCTGGTAGACCTACATGTGAGAGAATGGGTCTGCATGGTCAGTGTGCACAGTATAAAAAAAAAATCCTGCAGCACGCAGTGCATAATGAGAAAAAAAAACTCCGACCATGTTTTTGGATTAAAATGCCGACTTTGAGGTATATTTTCGTATGGTATTTATGATTGTATTCTCGTTTTCTTGGTCTCATTTGATAGAATGGAAGATATATTCCAGAAATGGAGATGATTTTGATTGGTTTCACGATGAAAAGTACCTTGAAACTGGCCAGTCTAATATGCAGTCACAAATGGGTTGACATTATATGTACAATTATATAATAATGCAGTAGTCTGCATAACAGTAAATCTTTTTTTGTGTGTGAATGAAAATTAAAAATAGAAAGCAAGAGTAATATAAGAGGGGCCTGGAGACGTGACTGATGAACAGAGAAAATGCTATTTTAGTGCTAGGAATGTCTGCAGTGTTTATTCTGGACCCTATTTTGAAATTGGCATCTTTTGAAATTTGCGTGAAATTGGCCAAATTGCCAATTTCTGACCACTTTATTGGGTAGTTGAAATTGGTAAATGGGCGGTTTCTTGTACTCAATCAATAGAGCAAATGGAGTTCTAAAGAAATAGCTATGAGTTTGGTCTAATGGAAAAGTGGAATTGGCTGAAAATAGGGCTCGTGGGCGAAATCGCCGATTCATATACGTATATCGCCGAGACCACTAACTTCGAGAGAGCATAATTCCGTAAGTTTTCCATCAAATTTCGTACTTTTGGTGTCATTACCATCGGGAAAAGATTCTCTATCATTTCATAAGAATTTTTTTTTGTTTTTTCCTTAAATTCTTCGACACTGAGAGTGAGTTCAGGATCAGGGGCCTCGACAGTGAAAGGGTTAATCTTGACAGAGTGATTAATGATGATAGAGTTGCCTGTACCTTGCCAGGATTTTGTGTCCATTGATGAACTGTGTGTTCATTACAACTCTTAGTTTTGAAGACAAGTATAAACAAGTGTTTGAGCTAGTCATGGGCTTTCCCTGTAGTGCAGTTCTGGCCAATTTATATATGGAGGACCTAGAATCCAGATAGATCCTCAATATAATCCCTAGATCATTTACATGGATGCAATATATTTGATGATATTTTGGTCATAGTACCAAAAAGTCTAGAAGTGCATGACATCCTAAACAACATCAACACTAAAACCTACAGTTAAATTTACACTTGAGGAGAACAACCAATTGCCATTTCTTCGATATGCTCCTACTAACAGGTGAAAATACTATTATTCTGCATTTCTCTCGCTATGACACCAGAACTAAAAGAGAGGTAGTTATAGTCTTCTTTCTAAGAGCTTACAGAATTTCCAGTCTGCAGTTCTTTGAGGAAGAGTGCGCATACATCACATTTATTCTGCTTGTTACACTTCAAACGTGACTGCAGGAAACCTGTGACACACGTTCTTAACAAAACTAAGACCAGTCCAATTGAAGGAAAGCCTCCCAGGTACAGCAAAGTTGAAACTAATGTTTCCGACAGAAAACTTGTTAAAATATCCTCCAGCTTTTTAACTTAGTTAAATAGTTAGTACAGAAAACCAGGAATAACTCTGTTGTTAGTGCAGGAGTATACATAATACCATGTAGGTGATGTGGCAAGATATATGTAGGGCAAATAGCAAGATCTCTGAATATTAGGATCCAGGAGCACAAGAACACCTGCAACTGTGATGACCATAAAAATATATGAAAAACATGTGTCCAACAAAGAGATGTTGGGCACCTATGTAGTTTAAGGAGACCAGATTAATCCTTAATTAAGGAAGAAGATTTATGACAAGAAAAGTGTATAGAGGCTGCCCTAATTGCCATCACTAACACAATCCATCAAAAATTCCAGAAGTTTCACTATATCCAAATTGTTGATTAATAGGATATTGCACATTCTAGAGACCCCTGTAACATGTTGACAGGTCCTTCTAAAATCCAGCCCATCTTGTAACAGTTAGTCTTCTTCTTTCAAATAACTGGCTGTATCCCACCGAAGCAAGGTGGTCCAAAAAGACAAATGAAAGTTTCTCTTTTTAACTTTAGTAGTGTATACAGAAGAAGTTAATAGCCCCTTGCTCCCATCATTTTAGTTGCCTCTTATGAAATGCCTGGCTTACAGAAGAATAATTCTGTTCCACTTCTCCTTGGAGATAGGAAATAAACAAGAACAAGAACTAGTAAGAAAATAGAAGAAAGCCCAGAGGTGTGTGTGTATATACAGTGGTACCTCGAGTTACGATGGTCCCCAAAATCGCCCTTTTATGTAAGTTTATTTTTTTAAATGCTTTTGTAAGTATATTTTTGGGGGTGTAAAAGACTAGTCTATTTTACATTATTCCTTATGGGGATAAATTCGTTTGGTAATGGCACTTGAACAGCATTCTCGAACGAAAAAATATCGTAACTCGAGGTACCACTGTATATGCTTGTACATGCATGTGTAGTGTGACCTAAGTTTAAGTAGAAGTAGCAAGACGTACCTGAAATCTTGCGTGTTTATGAGACAAAAAAGACACCAGCAATCCTACCATCATGTAAAACAATTACAGGTTTCCGTTTTACACTCACTTGGCAGGACAGTAGTACCTCCCTGGATGGTTGTTGTCAACCAACCTACTACCTATCTGTAACAGTTGTACTACTGCTACCACCCTTCTGCAGCCTGCCACCTGACTCCTGCCACTGTTGGTGAAACATTTTCTTTGATAAATGTCCTGAACTGTACATAAGTGTCTTTTTTCATATCTTGTCAGTATCACTGTACCATTTTTTTTTGGACACTGCTGACTCTCTGCTGTGAATGAACACAGTAGGTTGTGATGGCCTGAGGGGTCTTTGTGTCCATCTCACTGCTGTGAAATTGACTTCCACAATGCTTGTAAATATAATTTATTTAATACATATTATGAATTTTATTTAAAGAAAAAATAAAGTATCTTTTCCCTTGCATTTCTGTAATGAAGTTAAGAGTAAGGAGCAGAGGGTGGAGGGGGGGTGGAGGTATGAGTAGATGTAAACATTTCTGTCACCCTCAAACACGTTCTTTTTTAATTATAAATTACTTGTTTAACAGCTAAATTAAATTGTGTATGATGTAGGTACTGTATTCACTTTATGTCCAGGTTTCTCTCATTTTTTTAAAACATTGATTATGCAACAGAAGAGCAAAGCATAGGGTATGTAAATAGTGGTAATAGCCTCTCATGGACAGGTGCAGAACCTGTGAACCCAGTATATAAACATTCTCTCCAGTATCCTCACGTTTTAACTCTGATTATGTAAAGGTTCTGAAAGCAATGCACGACTTGTCTGGTATGCAGGAAATAATTAATTTAGTTACATCAGTTAATGGAACTTGAGACCCTTGTGGTGATAAACTGTTTGTGTAAGTGGTGTACAGGAGGACCCCGCTTATACAACAGGTTACATTCTGGGCTACTGCTATAAAGTGAAAATTGCTGTAAAGTGAATCATAGCCTTTATTCACTTTCAGTTGCTTATAAAAGCCTGATAACACATTTACACTATCATATATTAAGTGAGCAATAAAGCAAGGCCTAAAAATTGCGTATACAGTACAGACATTACTTACCTTAAAATATTTTCATCCTTAGCTTATAGTGGTGAATATATTTATTGCAGGTAGTCTGAATAAATGAAGAATGGGTGTAATTGAAAACTGAAGTATTAGTGAAATGCTGTAAAGCAAAGTGCTGTAAAGCAGGGCCTGCCTGTATACTGTGGTGGCACTATGAACTTCAAACACAATCATTTATCATAGTGGTGCCACAAGATCATCCCTTCACTTTCTTGTTTAATTAGTGTTCTTTTCACACTTTATTATCACTCACTCACATATTCAGCATTTGTGTAAATACACCTAGGGTAAGTAAATGACTTAAAAGCACATGAATGAGTAGTTACAGTAAAATTATTGGTTACTAACCTTGTATATATTGCCTTTAAACTATTCTCCTCTAAATTTACTCTGTTCTAAATGATAACTGTAGCATGATTATCAAAAATATTTTATGCCACCATTTTTCAACTGTGTTATGTTGAAAAAGTTAATAGATCACTTGTTAATTGATAGTCTGCTGTACATTAAGTCACAATACAGTGGACCCCTGGCTAACGATCACCCCAGAAATCGTACAATTATGTAAGTATAATATTGTAAGTGCTTGTGGAAGTGTATTTTTGGGGGTCTGAAATAGACTAACCTATGTGACATTATTTCTTAGGGAAGTAAATTCGTTTGGTAATGGCACTTGAGCAGGCTTCTGCAATGAATTTTGATCGTTAGCCGGGGGTCCACTGTATAATGGATGGAGCTATTCATAACAAACCCACAAATTGGATACGATACCAGACTAACTTCAGATGTATTCTGGAACATTATAATTGTCCAGGATGGACTGAAAAAATGTCCAATTCTTGTTATCAATCTGTGGGTTTGTCGTGAATTATGGGGGTAACATGTCGGTTATGTTAGTCATTTTACGCCATTGATTACCCATTGCACATTATGCAATTTGTGTTATGTATATTGCTAGCAATGTTATTGATGTGACATGTTGCTGGCCTCCAATTATGTTGCTGACCAATTAATTATGACATATTGCTAGGTTCATAATATAACACATCAGTCATATCATGATATTTAAGGTGTGTCTCTAATATCACATCAATCATGTTATTCTTATTGATAATATGATGGACTAGCTAGTAATCAACTATCTTAAATCATTTAATATTAGAATGCTTTGTAATTTTGACCCCTCTAGTAGCATTTTGATCATGGCTCTCTTCAGATGATGCTATACCCTATGTATTCTTGAAAACTCAAGTTATTCTCACTTCAACTTTCATTGCTGCCTCTGATGCCTTTATGCTAAAGAATCCTCTTCATTTCATGTCACTCAGTGGTGCCACAATTTTTTTTTTATTAACCGAGAAGTGCTTTTGTAAGTGTATTTTTGGGGGTCTGAAATAAACTAACCTACTTGACATTATTCCTTAAGGGAGTAAATTCGTTCGGTAATGGCACTTGAGCAGGCTTCTGGAATGAATTATGCTTGTTACTCGGGGGTCCACTACTGTATATCACATTGAGTTTAAGGGTAAGATATGCCAGCAGCACTCATATAACAAAGTACAGTGGACCCCCGGTTTACGTTAGGCTCCAAACTTGAACAATTATGTAAGTGTATTTTTGGGGGTCTAAAAGGACTAATCTAATTTACATTATTCCTTATGGGAACAAATTCGTTTTGTAACGGTACTTGAATAGCATTCTGGAACAAATTAATAACGTAAACCGGGGGTCCACTGTATTGGTTAAATTTTTTTTTTTTTTTTTAACACATCGGCCGATTCCCACCAAGGCAGGGTGGCCCGAAAAAGAAAAACTTTCATCATCATTCACTCCATCACTGTCTTGCCAGAAGGGTGCTTTACACTACAGTTATAAAACTGCAACATTAACACCCCTCCTTCAGAGTGCCGGCACTGTACTTCCCATCTCCAGAACTCAAGTCCGGCCTGCCGGTTTCCCTGAATCCCTTCATAAATGTTACTTTGCTCACACTCCAACAGCACGTCAAGTATTAAAAACCATATGCCTCCATTCACTCCTATCAAATACGCTCACACATGCTTGCTGGAAGTCCAAGCCCCTCGCACACAAAACTTCCTTTACCCCCTCCCTCCAACCTTTCCTAGGCCGACCCCTACCCCGCCTTCCCTCCACTACAGATTTATACACTCTCGAAGTCACTCTGTCTCGTTCCATTCTCTCTACATGTCCAAACCACCTCAACAACCCCTCCTCAGCTCTCTGGACAATCGTTTTGGTAATCCCGCACCTCCTCCTAATTTCCAAACTCCGAATTCTCTGCATTATATTCACACCACACATTGACCTCAGACATGACATCTCCACTGCCTCCAGCCTTCTCCTCGTTGCAACATTCATCACCCATGCTTCACACCCATATAAGAGCGTTGGTATAACTATCTCTCATACATTCCCTCTTTACTTCCATGGACAAGGTTCTTTGTCTCCACAGACTCGAGTGCTCCACTCACCCTTTTCCCCTCATCAATTCTATGATTCACCTCATCCTTCATAGACCCATCCCTGACATGTCCACTCCCAAATATCTGAATACATTCACCTCCTCCATACTCTCTCCCTCCAATCTGATATCAATCTTTCGTCACCTATTCTTTTTGTTATCCTCATCACCTTACTCTTTCCTATATTCACTTTCAATTTTCTTCTTTTACACACCCTACCAAATTCATCCACCAACCTCTGCAGCTTCTCTTCAGAATCTCCCAAAAGCACAGTGTCATCAGCAAAAAGCAACTGTGACAACTCCCACTTTGTATTTGCTTCTTTATCTTTTAGCCCAACACCTCTTGCCAAGACCCTCGCATTCACTTCTCTTACAACCCCATCTATAAATATATTGAACAACCACGGTGACATCACACATCCTTGTCTAAGGCCCACTTTTACTGGGAAATAGTCCCCTTCCCTCCTACACACTCTAACCTGAGCCTCACTATCCTCATAAAAACTCTTCACTGCTTTCAGTAACCTTCCTCCTATTCCATACACCTGCAACATCTGCCACATTGCCCCCTATCTACCCTATCATACGCCTTTTCCAAATCCATAAATGCCACAAAAACATCTTTACCCTTATCCAAATACTGTTCACCTATATGTTTCACTGTAAACACTTGGTCTACACACCCCCTACCTTTCCTAAAGCCCCCTTGTTCATCTGCTATCCTGCTTTCTGTTTTACTCTTAATTCTTTCAATAATAACTCTACCATACACTTTACCAGGTACACTCAACAGACTTATTCCCCTATAATTTTTGCACTCTCTTTTGTCCCCTTTGCCTTTATACAAAGGAACAATACACGCTCTCTGCCAATCCCTAGGTACCTTACCCTCTTCCATACATTTATTAAATAATAGCACCAACCACTCCAAAATTATATCCCCACCTGCTTTTAACATTTCTATCTTTATCCCATCAATCCCAGCTGCCTTACCCCTTTCATTCTACCCACTGCCTCACGAACTTCCCCTACACCCACAACTGGCTCTTCCACACTCCTACAAGATGTTATTCCTCCTTGCCCTACACACGAAATCACAGCTTCCTGTCTTCATCAACATTTAACAAATCCTCAAAATATTCTCTCCATCTTCCCGATACCTCTAACTCTCCATTTAATAACTCTCCTCTCCTATTTTTAACTGTCAAATCCATTTGTTCTCTAGGCTTCCTCAACTTATTAATCTCATTCCAAAACTTTTTCTTATTTTCAACAAAATTTGCTGATAACATCTCACCCACTCTCTCATCTGCTCTCTTTTTACATTGCTTCACCACTCTTTTAACCTCTCTTTTTCTCTCCATATACTCTTCCCTCCTTGCATCACTTCTACTTTGTAAAAACCTCTCATATGCTAACTTTTTCTCCCTTACTACTCTCTTTACATCATCATTCCACCAATCGCTCCTCTTCCTTCCTGCACCCACTCGCCTGTAACCACAAACTTCTGCTGAACACTCTAACACTACATTTTTAAATCTACCCCATACATTTTCGACCCCATTGCCTACACTCTCACTAGCCCATCTATCCTCCAATAGTTGTTTATATCTTACCCTAACTGCCTCCTCTTTTAGTTTATAAACCTTCACCTCTCTTTTACTTACTGATTCTATTTTCCTTGTATCCCATCTACCTTTTACTCCCACTGTAGCTATAACTAAAAAGTGATCTGATATATCTGTAGCCCCTCTATAAACATGTACATCCTGAAGTCTACTCAACAGTCTTTTATCTACCAATACATAGTCCAACAAACTACTGTCATTACGCCCTACATCATATCTTGTATACTTATTTATCCTCTTTTTCTTAAAATATGTATTACCTATAACTAAACCCCTTTCTATACAAAGTTCAATCAAAGGGCTCCCATTATCATTTACACCTGGCACCCCAAACTTACCTACTACACCCTCTCTGCATGTTTCTCCCACTTTAGCATTTAGGTCCCCTACCACAATTACTCTCTCATTTGGTTCAAAAGTTCCTATACATTCGCTTAACATCTCCCAAAATCTCTCTCTCTCCTCTACACTCCTCTCTTCTCCAGGTGCATACACGCTTATTATGACCCACTTTTCGCATCCGACCCTTATTTTAATCCACATAATCCTTGAATTTACACATTTATATTCCCTCTTTTCCTTCCATAACTGATCCTTCAACATTATTGCTACCCCTTCCTTAGCTCTAACTCTCTCAGATACTCCCGACTTAATCCCATTTATTTCTCCCCACTGAAACTCGCCTACCCCCTTCAGCTTTGTTTCGCTTAGGGCCAGGACATCCAACTTCTTTTCATTCATAACATCGGCAATCATCTCTTTCTTATCATCCGCACTACATCCACGCACATTCAGACAACCCAATTTTATAAAGTTTTTCTTCTTCTCGTTTTTAGTAGATTTGTACAGGAGAAGGGGTTACTAGCCCATTGCTCCCGGCATCTTAGTCGCCTCATACGACACGCATGGCTTACGGAGGAAAGATTCTTTTCCACTTCCCCATGGACAATAGAGAAAATAAAAAGAACAAGAGCTATTAAGAAAAAGAAGAAAAACCTAGAGGTGTGTATGTATATATATGCATGTGTATGCCAGTGTAGTGTGACCTAAAGTGTAAGTAGAAGTAGCTAGATATACCTGTTATCCAGCGTGTTTATGAGACAGAAAAAAGACACCAGCAATCCTACCATCATGTAAAACAGTTTCAGGTTTCTGTTTCACAGTCACCTGGCAGGACGGTAGTACCTCCCTGGGTGGTTGCTGTCTACCAACCTACTACCTTATTGGTTAAATCTGACAATGAATTAGTAGTGAATATGCTGGCAATTAACACTTAACCTAACTTGATCCAGTCTTTCTGACTTACCTTAGTCTCCTTGCACAGAATACTATGAGAATAGAGTATAGTTATTAATGTTAGGTAAACTCACTTGTAATTTTAACTTCTTAACACAAAGAACAAAAAGGCACAATACCGTGGATGAAACAATACACAACCCGTACGTAGGAGACTGAAACTTGTGACATTTCAGTCTGACTTAGACCATTAACAAGTCACACAGAAATGCAAAGGGAGCCAAAATATATACAAGAGGGGATGAGAGTGGTAGAATGGGAGGAAGAGTAACAGCAGTAGTAAAAAAGTGTCAGAGAGTGGAGTGTTGGTGAAAAAATAGTAGTACAGTGGTCCCTCGGTTTTCGTGCATCTCCAAACTCGAACATTTATGTAAGTGTATTTTCGTAAGTGCTGTTGCAAGTGTATTTTTGGGGGTCTGAAATAGACTAACCTACGTGACATTATTTCTTAAGGAAGTAAATTCGTTCGGTAATGGCACTTGAGCAGCATTCTGGAACGAATTTTCGGCAAAAACCGAGGGACCACTGTAGTAATAGAGGAACACTGCATGATAGCTAATGGCCAACGGGGGTTGGACAAAACCCAAATAGGACAGAAGTTGCCTAGGCGGAAGGCAGGAAAGGCAATGAAAATATTGGAAAGGAGAAGAGGTAAGAAGCAGAGGAGATAAAACTGAGGTGAAGTTATTAGTGTTTAGAGCATTTGACAATGTAATGAGAAAGTAAAGCATCTTCAGAGACAAATCCAGGACTAAGATTCATATTAGGAATGTTGTGTATAAAGGATGCTTCAACAAGATAGTGTCTGTGAAGGCTAGAAGGGTAGACAGTTTTTGCAGAGGACCAGTTAATAGGATGACTGTGACCTCTAACATGACAGAAAAGAGCATTGTTAGTGTTGGCAAGGCTAACACTTCTTTTGTGCTTCTTAAGCCTGTCAGAGAGCAACCAGTTTCTCCATGGTATTGGAGAGGACAAGAGGAGCAGGAAATGGAGTAGACTCTGGAAACGTCAGTGACAGGAGGAGAGGTACGCACTAGATTACTATGAAGAGCATTAATTTGGCTAAAGAATGGAAAGTGTTAAGGTTTAGGAGACTGGACATATAGGGAAGGGCAAAGAACAAGACTTCACAGAAGGGAGTTTAGGAGAGAAGAAAGTCCATTTAGCATGTGAGTAGGAAGAGTTTATGAAATCAGAAGAGTAGTCGTGGTGAGAGTGCTTCTCTGTGTGACTAATTAATAGTTCAAGTCTGACCGATACGGCATCATGAGTTTCAGTCCTATGTGTGGGTTATTTGCGTACATAACATAATTTGTAATCAACATTGCATTAATAACTGCCATTAGTTGCTCCCTGACCACACCTGCTGACATCCACTATTTATTGTTGATTGTTACCAAGTAGGCTGTGTGACTGAGAACAAATCTTTCCATACTTCCCTTGCAGCCTTCCATACCTCCTCTTGTGGGGTCTTAGCTGACAAAAAAAATGGTACCTCTTGTTTCATTAGACAACTCAGACCTAAACAGGTACATGACATTTATTTGTTTAAGGAAAATTTGCCAAATATGGAAAACTTTTGCTCACCTCAATCTTGTTAAAAAAAAAATTATATGGAGCAATGCCACTTATTAGCAACAAACAGTAAGATTGCTTTATACAGCAGTAGGTTAATGTTAAAAAAACAACTGTTTAATTCTTGTGATTAAATAATGAAAGTGCAATACACAACTATCGTTTAACCCTTTCAGGGTCTGTCCCGTAGTTCTACGGCTTTGAAGCCAGGATCCAAACTGTAGAACTACGGCTTGAGCTCAGCTAACTTGGATAACCTGTGAGCGGTAAATTTGGGCCTAGATATGAGAGAACACATCTGTGTGGTAAGTGAGCACCACATAAAACAAATCCTGCATCATGCAGTGCATAATGAGAAAAAAAACTAACCCTAATTTTGGATTAAAACAGCGACTTTGCGGTGTTTTTCATATGTTTTTTACAGTTGTATTCGCAATTTCTTGGCCTCATTTGATAGAATGGAAGATATATTACAGAAATAGAGATGATTTTGATTGGTTTTAGCACTGAAAATGGCTTGAAACTGAGCTCAAATTAGCGGGAATGTTAAATTTTTGCCGATGTTCAAGAGTAAACAGATGTCGTCACAAGTCTAATACGCGTCAGCTGTTGGGTCTAATATATGTTCACGAATGTACTGATATTATTTATACAATTATTACAACATTACATAACAGTAAATCTTTTATTTTTTGGTGTGAATAAAAATTCATTATGTGAATAAAAAATCAAAATGGAATTCATTTGTAAAGCCTGAAAACGTAACTAATGAACAGAGGAAGTGTTAGTTTAGTGCCAGGAATGCCTGCATTGTTTATTCTGGATCCTATTTTGAAATTGGAATATTTTGAACTTTGTGTTAAATTAGCCAAATTACCAATTTCCAATCACTTTATTGGGTAGTTGAAACAGTTGACTGGGTGATTTCTTGTGCTCAATCGATAAAATAGAAGTAATACTAGCTAAATAGCTAAGAATTTGGTCGACTGGAATAAGGTAATTTACCTAATATGGGAGTCAAAGTCGGCAAAATCGCCGATGCATGAATATCGCTGACTCATAAAAATTTGCGAGAGCGTAGTTTTGTCAATTTTCCATCAAATTTTGTACTTTTTGCTTTATTACCTTCAGAAAAAAGATTCTCTACCATTTCATAAGAGAAATAATTTTTTTTTAAATTCTTGGACCCTGGCTGTCACTCTGAGATTTGGCTTCTGGACCCTGAAAGGGTTAAGGAAAAAAATAGGTTGCCACAATGGGATTTTATTTTAATAGCCAGTTATTAGTTACTAATCCCTTTCATAGCTGGGGATTGCTGTATAGATATTTATCACACTCGTATTCTCTATATGAAGTTTTGAATACAGTTGTACCCCGAGTTTCGTACAGCTCCCAACTCAAACAATTATGTAAGTGTATTATTATAAGTGTTTTTGTAAGTGTATTTTTGGGGGTCTGAAACGGACTAATCTAATTTACATTATTCCTTATGGGGACAAATTTGTTCGGTAACAGCACTCGAACAGCCTTCTGGAACGAATTATGGCCGAAACTCGGGGTTCCACTGTACTATATTAATCAGTAGTTTAAAGCCACTTAAACTGTAAACTCTGGTTCAGGCATGGGTCAGAATTCACTGCTTCCAGGGTTGTTCGTCAGCAAGGAGGACTGACCCAGTCTTTCATGGCCAGCTGATATAATTCCATAATAACTTTAGTCTTCTCAACCCTGACCAAACTGCATAAAGTGAGCCACAACTTTGTCTGAATTTTTTGGTAGGAAACCAAAAAAATAGTGTTTGTGGCAAATTTGTGTTATATTTACGTGTACAACATTAAGCTTGGTTGCTTATATTCTTAATTTTTTCTAGGGTGTCTGAAGCAGTGTAGAAATTATGTCTAGGAAGATAATTTTAGCTGTGATAAATGACACTGAACATCAGCTTCTAACATTAGTGTTTAACAGTGCATATCTTCCTTAAAGGATGCACAAGATCCTCTAACATTCTGACTTGTAGAACATATCTTAGTGATTTTTAGGAAGACATAAACAAAAAATTTAGGCCAGAAAGTTTTAAGAAAATTATCTTAAGATATTAGATTATATAGTAATACCTTTGTAAAATGGTGAATGTTTCTGGTATTAAAGCTTATATTAATAATTGCAAAATTGTATTTTTCTTTTTTGTCAGCAATTTGAGCTGTCAAAAAAAGAAAACTTTCTAATTACAGTAAATGTACAGCATGCCTATACCAGCAGTTTAAAGTGATAATAAGTTAATTGTTTTTCTAGTTAACAAAAAATCACTTATATATCTATATATATATAAACCTTTATGCAAGGATTATTCAGTATAAGATACAATTGTCGGTTTGCATTTATTCCATACTTTTAAAAAATGCACATGTGTTAGGATAGCCATTGTCATTAGCCTGTCCTTGTGCTTGCCTATCACATTGTGTGTTAGGGAGAGTATTCACTGCATTTTTTACTTGAATTTACCTCTTTTTGTATACATAAACTAAACTGATGAACAAAAACAAGTAGTTTTGATTTGCATGCCTATGTTAAAGGAATTGGAAGTTCATTAAATAAAAGGCCATATTTGTGTGTATTTCAAAGTGTGGGATATGCATACCACAATTCAAATTTTGAATTAGAAATATATAATGAATAAGAATGCTTAAAAATATTAATATTTCGTATCATGTCTAGCTAACTTACTTTTTTAATGCCTTCATTGTCTCATTGGATAAGATGGCATCCTCCAGGGTGAAAAAGGATGAACTAAACCATGGCCATTAAATGGCAGAATGACCAGCTATAAACTAAGCATAGTGAGTAGTATTTTCAATACAGGCACTTTATTCTCAAAGTAGACATGGGAGGCAGGCTGTAATTTGCTCAAATTAGTTTAGGTCTTAATTCTTTGTTATGGAGGGGCTGCCCCACTAAGTGAGGGATAGATTGTTCAATATGGCTTTAGATTTTTATTTTTTCTACATTTTTATAGAGTAATATTAAGGTTTTTCATGTTCAAGTGACATAGATAATATACAGTACTTAGTGCAAGTGCTAGTAAAGCTTAGCGTTGGTATCAGTAATAACCATAGTATGTATTACGTTAACATTCCTCTGTTATAGCCGTTTAAAATTTGTTTAATGTATGTCAGTGGAAACAGGTGTTAAGATGGGCTCTTGATGGATGATTACCCAGTTCTAAAGGGTTATTACTAATAAGGAGCAATGTTAAAAACATGGCCCAAAATTGGCAGGTGGGATGGTAAGCAGGTAGTGGAAGGGCAGGATGAGGCACTTGGGAGTATGGCACTGGGCACCGAGTAAATTCCTTCAGCTGGGTGGGTGTGACAGCTGCCAGTCACAGTGAAAGAGGGAGGAGCCACCATACCTCTTAGTGCCAGGTGGTACAGATACGTCCTTCCAATTGGATGCTAGGATGGGCAAGGCATGGCCATGTGGAGTCACCCAATGTTGGGCTACAAATGAGTGAAGGCTGGATGAGTCACTGGCCTGTGGGGAAAGGGGGTGAAAGGCCACACATCTGAGTGCTTTTTGGCACAGATACTTCCCTTAGGTTGTTTGGTGAGTGATTAGTGGATGGCCACTGGTACTCTTATGTCACAATATCCAGATAAATATTCTCAAAATTCACACAAGCAGCAAGTCATTATCCTCCCCTAGTAATATCTTCCTGTTACAACTGAATTTAAACAATTATCTTATTGCAAATTTACTTAGGTATGTACAAGAGGAGGGAAACAAAGTAATCAAAACCTTGGTTAGTACAGCTAGCCCTCCACTTTCGCGAGTTCCACTTTCGAGAGCTTCAAACATTCACGAATGCCCAGTGGCCAGAGTGTGTGTGTGATTTGGTCCTCAGGACGAGGTTAACAAAGACATAAGACTGTGGAGTTAGCAAGGCTAGTAGGTGGTGAAGGGTTTGAGGACATGCAGGAGGGTGAGGTGAGAGAACTGGTTGAAGAACATGCACTGGGCCTAAATGATGAAGAATTGTTGGAGAGTGTGCAGGCAGAGAGTGAGGATGAAGAAGAGGAGAGTGTTGCTGAGGCCAATCGCCCTCACCCTTGAAAAACTAGGGCAAGCGATGAGAATGACAGCACAGCTCAAACAATTTTTTTTATGACATAGACCCATCAATGTTGAGGGCTTTGAAGGTGATGAGTGACATTGATAGGAGCATGATTCCCTACAAAACTCTGTTTGTAGATATAAAGAGAAAACGGTTTCAGTTGCCCATCACAATGTTCTTCGCAAGGAAGCCTGCCGCTACCCCTACCGCCTCACCTGAACCTCAACCCGTGGCAGAATTTGACTCCGTTGCTAACTCTGACTCTAGCGATGTCGATGATCCACTGCCTATTATCGGCAGTGATGCTGGCAGTGAAGAGTTAGAATCCACACACTAGACTCATCCTGCCATGCAGTTACACTCCATATAATCACCTCCATTCAACTGTCATCAGTAACTGCATGGCTAACTATTATCGTCATTGTCATCATCATCACAAGTCGTCAGAGTTCGTCTGCCTAACCTTACGAGTGGTGAGTGTTTTGTTTGTTCATTATTTGTTATTAAACCATAACATGTATATATACAATATTTTACGATGTTTTCATGTGTTTTATGATTGTTCGTGGTTCAATAGGTTAAGGAAGCAGTATTGTTAGGCTAAGTAAATGCTATTATTATATTTCTCTAAAATATATTTGCGCATCAGAACATTCACGAATGCTACAGTACAGTATTATTATTTTCCTACATCATATTTGCGCACCAAACATTCGCGAATTTTCAAGATTTGCTAGGTTCTTGATCCCCTAACCGTCGTGAATGTGGAGGGCCTACTGTATTTGACATTCCCCATGCTCTAGTTGAAACAACTCTCCCATCTGTCTTTTGGATTCCACTGACAATTTCCCAGTAACTTTAGTACTTTAAGGGGAAAACTTACAATGAGTCCTTATTAAACAAAATACAGTGGTACCTCGAGTTACGATGGTCCCCAAAATCGCCCTTTTATGTAAGTTTATTTTTTTAAATGCTTGTGTATGTATATTTTTGGGGGTGTAAAAGGACTAGTCTATTTTACATTATTCCTTATGGGGATAAATTCGTTTGGTAATGGCACTTGCACAGCATTCTCGAACGAAAAAATATCGTAACTCGAGGTACCACTATACAGTGGAACCTCTGCTTACGAGTGCCCCACCATGCGAGTTTTTCAGGATACGAGCTGTTGCTCGGTCAATTTTTTGCTCCTGGATACGAGCCAAAGTTCAGGCTGCGAGCTTCCCCCTCAAGGGAGGTTCCTTGATGCTGGTGAGGGGCTCTTGATCTAGGAAATTGTGTTTGTGCTCCAGTTCCCTTAATTAAGCCTGAATACCTTCCATCCCCTCCACCCCACAGTCTCTATAATCCTACAGGTTTAGCGCTTCCCCATAATAATATAATAATGTAATATAATAATAATATAATACTATAATAATTATAATAATAATACTATAATAATTATAATAATAATACTATAATAATTATAATAATAATATAATAATTATAATAATACTATAATAACAAGTGAGCTTCAGAACGCCACTACTAGATGGCACAGTGAATACCACAACAACGCTCACCATCACCAGTGCACGTTCTTACCTCGCGGTGGAAGGATTTCTTGTGTTTTGCTTAAGTTTTGTGCAGTTATTTTGCCAAATTTCTTTTCTCTAACCATGGGTCCTAAGAAAATAAGTGCAAAGGACGGTGCTGAGAAGAAAAAGAGGATGATGTCCATGGAAGTAAAGCATGAAATCATAAACACAAGCGAGGTGTGCGGGTTGTGGACTTAGCCAGGGAGTACCAGCATAGCACTTCTACGATATGTACAATGAGAGTGGCAACTGCAAGATCAAGCTGCTGCTCGTATATCATTCAGAAAACCCCAGAGAAACTGCAGGTTATGTGGAGGGCAAACCTGAAGGCATGGGTCACCAGGCAGTTCTTTGTGGAGTGGGTAAACTTGGTCTTTGGTCCTGCTGTTAAGACGTTTCTCCAGGAAAATAACCTACCCTGCAAGCCCTTCTCGTCCTGGACAATGCACCTGCTCACCCACTGAACCTCGAAGATGACATCCTTGAAGAGTTCAAGTTTATAAAGGTTCTCTACCTTCCACCCAACACCATGCCTATCCTGCAGCCCATGGACCAGCAGGTGATTTCTAATTTCAAGAAGCTCTTCACCAAAGACCCGTTCCGCCGCTGCTTTGACATGACAGAGAGCACAAACTTGACCCTTCGAGATTTCTGGAAGGACCACTATAACACCGTGTCCTCGAGAAGGGTTTGGGGCTGACCCTGACAACCCTACGCCTGTTGTGGAATCTATTGTGCTAGTGGGGAATTCCATGGGGTTGGATGCGAGTGGCCAGGATGTGGAAGAGTTGGTGGATGACCACAGTGAAGAACTAACCACTGAAGAGCTGCAAGACCTTCATCTGGAACAGCAACAGACCACAGCTGAGGAAACTGCTTCAGAGGACTAGGAAGAGAGAGGAAAGAAGGTGCCTTCTTCAGTGATTAAGGACATTTGTGCAAAGTGGAGTGAGGTGCAAACGTTTGTGGAGGAACATCACCCTAACAAAGCTGTTGCAGGCCGTGTCTGCAACATGTTCAATGACAATGCCTTGTCCCATTTTAGGCAAATCTTAGAGATGCCAGAAACAGAGCTCTCTAGAATTTTTTTTTGTGTGACGGAGGTCCAGTGATTCAAGCTGGTCCTAGTGCCAGTAAAAAAACAAAGAAGGGAAGTAACCACCGATAAGGACTTGGTACATGAAGTCCTTATGGCAGGGGATTCCCCTCCCAAACAATAGTAACTTCTCCTCCCTCTCCCCGTCTTCCATACACCAACAAGTCTTCAGTAAAGGTAAGTGTGATGTTAAATGTTCATTTATCCATTTCATTAGTGCTTTATATTCATTTGTCATTGTTTTATGTATGTAAATCTATATTTAATCTCTAAAAAAAATGTATTTTTTTTTAATACTTTTGGGTGTCTGGAACGGATTAATATGATTTACAGTGGACCCTCGGTTTTTGTTCACCTCCAAACTCGAACAATTATGTAAATGTATTTTTGTAAGAGCTTTTGTAAGTATTTTTGGGGGTCTGAAACGACTAATCTAATTTACATTTGTCTTTATGGGAACAAATTCGTTTGGTAATGGCACTGAAACAGCATTCTGGAATGAATTTTCAACGAAAACCGAGGGTCCACTGTACATTATTTCTTATGGGAAATATTATTTCGGTTTTAGTGATTTTGGGGTTTCGTCAGACTCTCTGGAACGGATTAATCATGAAAATCAAGGTTCCACTGTATTTTAGTACAGTCAACCCCCGGTGATCGACTGCGTCGGAGGTTGTCCAAATCGGTGTTCGACAGGTTTTTTTTATGAGAATTTTGGCTCGGTATTAGGCGATCTGCTCGGAGTTGGACAAGTTGGCTATTCGTCCCAGACGCGTACGCGTGTCCCAGCTGGGCCCGGGCACTCCACGGAGCATCAGTGCTATTGTTTACAAGCGAGAGCGACCACCATCCACACATTCATACCAGTATATTGTCATTATTCCACTGTTTTTAGTGCTTGCAACTGCTACATAAGCCACCATGGGCCCCAAGAAAGCTCCTAGTGCCAAGCCTGTGGTAAAGAGTGTTGCAGGGATGCAGGGAGTGAAGCAGGGATACAGGGAGTGTAGCATTCATGCAGGGAGTGTAGCCTTCGTGCAGGGAGTGTAGCCTTCGTGCAGGGAGTGTAGCCTTCGTGCAGGGAGTGTAGCCTTCGTGCAGGGAGTGTAGCCTTCGTGCAGGGAGTGTAGCCTTCGTGCAGGGAGTGTAGCCTTCGTGCAGGGAGTGTAGCCTTCGTGCAGGGAGTGTAGCCTTCGTGCAGGGAGTGTAGCCTTCGTGCAGGGAGTGTAGCCTTCGTGCAGGGAGTGTAGCCTTCGTGCAGGGAGTGTAGCCTTCGTGCAGGGAGTGTAGCCTTCGTGCAGGGAGTGTAGCCTTCGTGCAGGGAGTGTAGCCTTCGTGCAGGGAGTGTAGCCTTCGTGCAGGGAGTGTAGCCTTCGTGCAGGGAGTGTAGCCTTCGTGCAGGGAGTGTAGCCTTCGTGCAGGGAGTGTAGCCTTCGTGCAGGGAGTGTAGCCTTCGTGCAGGGAGTGTAGCCTTCGTGCAGGGAGTGTAGCATTCAAAGAAAAAGGCCAGTAACCCCAGAAAAGAACTTGCCACCTGCAGTGTTAATGGAAGGGTATTCCCCTTCCAAACACTAGCATACTACTCTATCTTCTCCCCTCCTCCCATCTCCCACACATCAACAACTCTTCAATAAATGTAAGTGACATGTTATTGTACTATTATTTCTTAATTTTTCATAAAATTGTGTATAATTTAATGTCAAAAAGTTCAAAAAAATATTTTATTTTAATACTTTTGGATGTCTGAAACGGATTAATTTTATTTTCATTATTTCTTATGGGGAAAATAGAATCAAAGTTCGACCAAATCGGTGGTCGACGGGCCCTCTGGAACGGATTACCGACAAGAACCGGGGGTTGACTGTATTAGGCAGTGTTTAAATTACTTATTATTTTATACAATCCCATCAATGTATAATATGGCAATAACAATAGGATTTTTTTTCAAGGGAACGGATTAATCGTTTTTCCTATACAGTACATATTTCTTACTGGAAAATTTGTTTTGTGTACGTCCTGTTTGGTACAAGTCCAAGGTCCTGGAATGGATTAAGGACGTATACTGAGGTACCACTCTATAGTGGTACCAACACTATTATATGAATGTGAAGCTTGGGTTGTAAATGCTGCAGCGAGGAGGCAGCTGGAGGCAATGTGTGTGGTGTAAATATTATGCAGAGAATTCGGAGTGTGGAAATTAGGAGGAGGTGTGGAGTTACTAAAAGTATTAGTCAGAGGGCTGAAGAGGTGGTTTGGTCATTTAGAGAGAATGGATCAGAGTAGAATGACTTCGAGAGTGTATAAATCTGTAGGGGAAGGAAGGCGGAGTAGGGGTCGTCCTCGAAAAGGTTGGAGGGAGGGGGTAAAGGAGGTTTTGTGGGTAAGTGGCTTGGACTTCCAGCAAGCGTGTGTGAGCGTGTTAGATACGAGTGAATGGAGACGAATGGTTTTTTGGGACCTGAAGAGCTGTTGGAGTGTGAGCAGGGTAATATTTTGTGAAGGGATTCAGTTAGCCGGACTTGAGTGCTGGAAATGGGAAGTACAATGCCTGCACTTTAAAGGAGAGGGTTTGGGATATTGGCAGTTTGGAGGGACTTCTAAACTATTGTATCTGAGCGCCTCTGCAAAGACAGTGATTATGTATGAGCGAGGTAAAAGTATTGAATGATGATGAAAGTATTTTTTTTCTTTTTGGGGATTTTCTTTCTTTTTGGGTTACCCTGCCTCGGTGGGAGGTGGCCGACGTATTAAAAAAATAAAATAAAAAAAGCTTTGTAAAATTGTACCAAACATATAGACATTTTCAATAGCTGTACAGAACAAGCATATACTACATATGAATATATTTGAGAAAGTAATAACCAAGAAAAATAAGCAATACTTGGATAAAATTTTGTAGGAGGCTGTGTCTGGAAGATGTGGAGAGAATTGCATTCTCTGGCTTGGCTCCCAGTGATATTGTGTGAATGCAGATTTCTGTATCTAACTAATCAATACATATCTTAATTATCTGTATAACTTTTACTTTATACTCTGTGCATGAGGGGCAGGTAGTGTTGTGTTTAATGAAAGATAAAATGCAGTAATTAGTTTGCTATACCAAACTTCTCTGCTGAACTAAAACCAGAGTAGTTAGTATTCCTCCACCTCCTTTTTCATAATCTGCTGTATTGATAATATAACAGGCAGCAGCCAACTGCTGCCTGTTATATTATCAATACAGCATTCTCCCACATTTTATTAGTGAAATAAGCACTACTTTTCCTTACTTAGCAATATGTGGGGGAATTTCTAGAATATGTGATGTTTGTGGAATTGGCTAATTTTAGTGACTGCCTCATTGAATGTATGCTGTGCCTCCACTACACTTTATCATTTAAGCAACATTCGCTTTTTATTATCAGTCTCCAACATATTCAATAATTGTAGATACAGCAGGGCCCCATTTATATGGCTGGTTAGGTTCCAAGCTACTGCTGGAAAGTAGACATCACTGGAAAGCAGAACGCCATTTTTTCTGCTTATAAATGCATATAAATGCTAGACAACAAGTTTACGCTTACTTATATTAAGTTAGTAATAGAACTAGGCATTAAAAAATACAATAAAAAGTAAAATACATACACAGTACATTGGACCCCCGAGTTTGGTCACCTCGGAAATCCTTCAATTATGTAAGTGTAATATTGTAAGTGCTTTTGTAAGTGTAATTTTGGGGGTCTGAAATGGACTAACCTACTTGACATTATTCCTTAACCCTTTGGGGGTCCAAGGGGTCTCTCTGAAACTCGTTCCCAGGGTCCACGAATTTAAAAAAAAAAATTATTTTTTCTTATGAAATGATAGAGAATTTTTTTCCGATCATAACGCCACAAAAAATATTAAATTTGATCGAAAACTAACGGAATTATGCTTTCGCGAAGTTAGCAGTAACCATGACATTTACGCATCGGCGATTTCGCCCACTTTGAGCCCTATTTTCGGCAAATTCCAATGTTTCAGTCTACTAAAATTATAGCTATTTCGCTAGAACTCCATTTCTTCTATCGATTGAGTACAAGAAACCGCCTATTTACCAATTTCAACTACCCAAAATAGTGGTCAGAAAATGGCAAATTGGCCAATTTCACACAAATTTCAAACGATGCTAATTTCAAAATAGGGTCCATAATAAACAAGGCAGACATTCCTGGCACTAAAATAACATCTTCTCTGTTCATTAGTCACGTCTCCAGGCCCCTCTTACATTACTTTTGCTTTCCATTTTGAATTTTTATTCTCACAAAAAATAGAAGATTTACTGTTATGTATACAACTGCATCATTGTAAAAATGGTATAAATAATATCAGCGCACTTGTGCAAGAATATTAGACTCTCCAGTTGATGTGTATTGGACGCATGGTGTGATTTGTTTACTCTTGAACATCAGCCAAAATCGAACATTTTCGTTACTTTGCGCTCAGTTTCAAGGTACAGTCATACCTCGGTTAACGATGTAGTCGGATAGCGATAAATTCGGTTAACGATATTTTTGATGTAAAAAAAATGACTCTTGTTAACGATGTTTGCTTCGGTTAACGATATTC
>WNWK01013369.1:0-55612 GCA_009830355.1 Cherax destructor
AGAGGAGGGACATGAAGATCACATCCTCTTCCTCCGTTATGAAGACATGAAGAAGGTAATGTTTTACTCTTTTTCGACATGTGATATTACAGTGATAATGATAAATAACATGTATGATATCCTGTAGTATTTATCAAAGTAACATGTTTGATTTAAAATTTTCTCTGAGGTATTTTGCCTCCACCTGATTTCTAGGTATTTAATAAAATACTGTAAATTATCTAATTAATTCTTTTTCCATATATTATGGACATGTTGAGTGCAGGACCTGGCGGCAGTAGTGAGGCAAGTGGCAGCTTTTCTGGGAAGAGATGTGAAAGAAGAGCAGGTGTCATGGCTGACTCATCACTGCTCCTTCCAGGAAATGAGTAAGAATCCAGCAGTTAATAACGAGACCTTTCTGATGGCATCCACACAAGAGGCAAAGGAAATAAAGTTCATGAGAAAGGGCAAGGTAACTCGTACAGAAAAGTTCCTTGTATTTGTCTTGGTGTTTATCATAATAATAGTAGGTTAATGAGTCACCAGAGAGTCGGGTGCTGACCCTCTGTCAGGTGTGAGAAGAAAATGAACTTAAATAGGCGTAATAAAGGTGGTGGCTTTAGTAAACTTCGAGCCTCGAGCCTATTTATTGAAACGCAGTATGAGAGGACCCAATCTAAAATTATAGCAATTTTAAAGAGTCAACAAAATAGGCGAATCAAACATTTACGAAGTAAACCCATATTGTTCAACTTGTTGCATGAGTGAGCTTCATTAAGTCCTACAATGGAACAAACAACTAGAACTTGTTTAGTGTGTCACAGCAGGTGAGGAGAGGTGATGGGAGATATTATAGTGGCATAATGGTCAACACTCGATTCTCTTTGATGGTATTGTGTGTTTAACTGCTGCTTTCTTTCTTGTGTTATTCAAGGAATATCACCAACACGTAGATCTCTTATAAGAAGATCCAGTACAGCCATATAGGAAATGCACGAAAAATAGCAGCTACTAGAACCGTAACACCATCTAAGAGTCGCTATTATAAGCCCATATGGCTGGCCACCTCAAAGTGATCGCTGCCTTACTTACTGAAGTCAGTGGTCTAAGTAACTTTTTTGTTCACCATCTTCCTTAATTACTAGTTTAATGTTTCTCCATTACACAACGTAAGTGAAACTGGCTGCTACTCTCTGAATGACTACATGTGTAATAAATTTTTCAAGACATCTTGTGTTCTTGAATTAGCAAGAGGATATGACATCATCTTTGATCCACATAATATCCTGCCTGACATATAGTGCAGTTGCTGTCTATGTTGTCACACGTACTCACCTAATTGTACTCACCTAATTGTGGTTGCAGGGGTCGAGACTCAGCTCCTGGCCCCGCCTCTTCGCTGTCTGCTACTGGGTCTCTGCTCTCCCTGCTCCATGAGCTTTATCATACCTTGTCTTAAAACTATGTATGGTTCCTGCCTCCACTATATCTTTCTCTAGTCCATTCCACTTCCTGACTACTCTGTGGCTGAAGAAATGTTTCCTGACATCCCTTTGACTCATCTGAGTCTTCAGCTTCCAGTTGTGTCCCCTTGTTTCTGTGTTCCCTCTCTGAAACAACCTGTCACTATCTACCTTGTCAATTCCCCGCAGTATTTTGTATGTCGTTATCATGTCTCCTCTGACCCTTCTTTCCTCCAGTGTTGTTAGTCCTATTTCCCTGAGTTGTGGAACTAACCTTGTCGCAAACCTTTGCACTTTCTCTAGTTTCCTTACGTGCTTGACCAGGTGTGGGTTCCAGACTGGTGCTGTATATTCTAGTATGGGCCTGACGTACACGGTATACAGTGTCTTGAACGATTCCTTGTTAAGGTAACGGAACGCTAATCTAAGGTTTGCCAGACGCCCATATGCTGCCGCAGTTATCTGGTTGATGTGTGCCTCCGGAGACGTGCTAGGCGTTATACTCACTCCAAGGTCTTTCTCCTTTGCCGAGGTTTGTAGCCTTTGTCCGCCTAGCTTGTACTCTGTCAGCGGTCTTCTTTGCCTTCTCCGATCCTCATGACTTTGCATTTGGAGGGATTGAATTCGAGAAGCCAACTGCTAGACCAGATGTCGAGCTTGTCCAGGTCTGTTTGCAGCCCTGCCTGGTCCTCTTCCGATGTGATTCTCCTCATTATTTTCACATCATCCGCGAATAGAGACACTTCTGAGTCTAACCCGTCCGTCATGTCATTTACATATACCAGGAATAACACTGGTCCTAGGACTGACCCCTGCGGTACACCACTCGTCACAGGCGCCCACTGTGATACCTCATCACGCACCATGACCCGTTGTTGCCTCCCTGTGAGGTATTCCCTGATCCATTCCAGTGCCCTTCCTGTTATACCTGCTTGTTCTTCCAACTTCTTTACTAATCTCATGTGTTGTGTTTAGTGTGTCCAGAAAATTCATGCATAGTTTTTGTTAGTCTCGAGGACAATATCTGGTAAAACTTTTGACCTACTGAAAGACAACACATTAAGTGTCCTGGGCCCAAGACTGTTCAACTGCCTCCCAGCATACTGTCTTCATGAAGGCACTGGACAGGCACCTAAAGTAAGTATCTGACCATCCGGGCTGTGGTTCGTACATCAGTTTCCGTGCGGCCAACAGTAACAGCCTGGTTGATCAGACCCTGATGCATCACGAGGCCTGGTCTCAGACCCAGCCGCGGGGGCGTTGACCTTCGAAACCCTCTCCAGGTAAACTCCAGGTACTGACAATAATCACTCTGCATTCCATCTTTGCGCCTTAACACATTCCAACACTCTCCTCGCCAGCTGTCATTATTATCCTATGTATGTCAGTGTTCCACCGTAGGACTTGAAGTAGTTTATATTTATAGTCAGTTTTCACACACATAAAATCTATTTACAGGTAGGAGACTGGAGGAACCACTTGACGGAGGAGCAGCTAAAGGCTTTCAAACAATGGACGTTGAAGTATCTGCAGGGCTCTGACTTTCCTTACTATCAAGACTACGAATAAGATGCCACAAATCACACATTATATGTTAGATAGTCTTACTTATACAAGAATTGGTTAAATTTGTGTTGCAAGTCACATTTATTAATAAAATCTAAGTTAACTTTCTATTACCAATATTCATATTGTAGCTACAGAATAAAACAAACAATGTTGTCATAAAATTAATAAATGTACAAAGTCTATCTAAGCTTCCTGTTCGTTCGGCATTTTTAGAAAATTAATATGAAAGTTAAGGAAAGATATTATCCCGTCCTGACTATGTATTTCCCTTACCCGAGTCCCCAGCGCCTCGAGGCAGAGTGCGGCCGAGGTTGGTAATGTCATTAAACAACTTTAAAGATTTAAAGGGAATCAAAAGACGCCTTCACAAGGATATTCCACAGCCCAAATATAATTCACACCCTTGAAAGAGACCAAAAAGACCAATATCCAATACACACAAACACATTTATTTTGAAGCCTCTCAGAAGTTGCATTATTAAATTAAGCCAACAAAGGCACACCTACACTACAGTTAGACAGTGATGGAGTGAATGATAATGATAGTGTTTCTTCTTTTTTGGATCACCCTACCTTGGTGGGAAATGGTTGATGCGTTAATAAAAAAATAGTTCATATGAGGGTTATGTTTCATTGTTTTTTAAATATAAACTCTGGGTGGCCTGGTGGCTAAAGCTATCGCTTCACACACGGAGGGCCCGGTTAGATTCCCGGCGGGGTGGAAATATTTCGACGTGTTTACTTACACCTGTTGTCATGTTCACCTAGCAGCAAACAGGTACCTGGGTGTTAGTCGACTGGTGTGGGTCGCATCCTGGGGGACAAGATTAAGGACCCCAATGGAAATAAGACAGACAGTCCTCGATGACGCACTGACTTTCTTGGGCTATCCTGGATGGCTCACCCTCCGGGGTTATAAATCTTATCTTATCTTACAGAGAACTTCTTGTGTTCCCTCCACAGTTTGAACAGAACTCCAAACTGTCTACACAAACTCTTTACAAAACTTCTTCAAAAGGAGCTCAACTCATCTGTATAATCTTCAGTTTTACTCACAATAATTATTACAATGAATAATAACACTAGAAAAATAATCAGACAAATAAAAAAATGATTTTTATACACTATATTACAGCTAAACAGAAATTCTAGTGAAAATATATTGGAACCACAAATAATAGAAAATCAACATGCGAGAATGGTCACTCTTCCAATACATTTCTTTAGTTAATTTCCAGCTTTTACAGTAATAAGGATATTTTTAAATCATCTACAGATGCTACAGTAATAATAATAATAATAATAATAATAATAATAATAATAATAATAATAATAATAATAATAATAATAATAATAATAATAATAATAATAATAATAATAATAAATAATACTGATAATACTTCCTCAAATAAACATTTGCCTTTGTTTTGCATTACATTTCAATAAAACAATGATGATAGATGACATTACACATCTTATCTTTTAATTAAACTGCATTTATTTCCTACACCTGAGTTACAGAACCATGCACATAGTAAATAGGTAAAGATATAGGCAAGAAACAAACAATAACGACAGTCATGACATTTTCACAACGAATAATTATCACACCTTAACATAGGTAATGCTCGAGGGGCTGATTTGCTTCATTATAGTGGCATCTAAACACTGTCTTAGTCGGGGATTTGATATTAAGGGAGTTTTATGCCTTTTATGGAGGATCTGCTGAAGGTCCCCAGTTAGGATGGTTGTTTTGTCTCCTTGTTCGTGTTGCTGCTTACTGCTTCTTATTGTTGTTTGGCGAATGGTTGGTCATATTGTTCAAGCAAGTTGTTGATTGCCTTGATGGTTGAGAAGATAGATGGACTTCTTGTCAGTCAATGTTTAAGTCTAAGCCGAGTCGTGTCTTATTGAGACTTATAGAGCATTTTGAGTACATACATTCTCACACACACTTGTATATACTAGTATTATTCTAATACTTGATATCAACGTACTAGATGGTACTTGTGAGTCGTACTGTTACCAAATGTGCCCTCACCACTATACTACTATGTGTACAATTTAACACTGAACTACACGAGAAGTGTACGAACGTATATCTTATATCAAACTTATTTACTTTGATATTGTTATTAAAGATTTCAAATTTTATTTCATTGGTTTAATTTCAACCAATCTAAATCTCAAAGCGTTGTTAAAATGTTTCTTAACTTTATTGGATAATGGACTAGAATTTATTCTGACAACTTTACAAAACCAGAAACAAGCTAGACACTAGAGGGGGATCAATAAGTTGACGTTTCAGTATTCTCTGGAGATGTCTATACTAAAGTACCAGTATGACTCGGTTTTTAGCGAGCCGCTAACCAGAATGAGAGTCGAAAACCTAAATGATTTTTTTATGAGAGAGACACAGAATTTGGTAGACACACACCTATCTAATATTATCCTGACCTCGAATGACTTCGAAAAGGCGATAAATGATATGTCCATGCACTCCGCCCCAGGCCCAGACTCATGGAACTCCATGTTCATTTCGAAATTCGCAGTTTCCTAGGAGTGCCCGGTAAAGGGTTAACATCCTATGGAGAGGGAGCATGGACACTGGGGTCGTCCCTCAGTTACTAAAAACAACAGACATAGCCCCACTCCACAAAGGGGGCAGTAAAGCAATAGCAAAGAATTACAGACCAATAGCGCTAACGTCCCATATTATAAAAATCTTTGAAAGAGTTCTAAGAAGCAAGCTCCCCACTCATCTAGATATCCATCAATTACACAACCCAGGGCAGCATGGGTTTAGAGCAGGTCGCTCCTGTCTGTCCCAACTACTGGAACACTACGACAAGGTCCTGGATGCTCTAGAAGACAAACAGAATGCAGATGTAATATACACAGACTTTGCAAAAGCCTTTGACAAGTGTGACCATGGTGTGATAGCACACAAAATGCGTGATAAATGAATAACAGGAAAAGTTGGTAGATGGATCTATAATTTCCTAACAAATAGAACACAAAGAATAGTAGTCAACAGAGTAAAGTCTGAGGCGGCTACGATGAAAAGCTCTGTTCCACAAGGTACAGTACTCGCTCCCATCTTGTTCCTATTCCTCATATCGGACATAGACAGGGATATAAGCCACAGTGCCGTGTTTTCCTTTGCAGATGACACCCGAATCTGCATGACAGTGTCCTCCATTGAAGATACTGCAAGGCTACTGGCGGACATCAACCAAATCTTTAAATGGGCTTCAGAAAACAATATGAAGTTCAATGATGAGAAATTTCAATTACTCCGATATGGAAAACGTGAGGAAATTAAAATTTCATCGGAGTATAAAACAAATTCCAACCACACAATAGAGCGAAAAACTAACGTCAAAGACCTGGGAGTGATCATGTGAGAGGATCTCACCGTCAAGGACCATAACATTGTAACAATCGCATCTGCTAGATAAATGACAGGATGGATAATGAGAACCTTCAAAACCAGAGACGCCAAGCCCATGATGACACTCTTTAGGTCGCTTGTTCTATCTAGGCTGGAATATTGCTGCATACTAACAGCACCTTTCAAGGCAGGTGAAATTGCCAAGAAAATGAGCAGAGAACCTTCACGACACACATAATTGCGATAAAACACTTTAATTACTGGGAACGCTTGAAGTTCCTAAACCTGTACTCCCTAGAATGCAGGCGGGAGAGATACATGATTATATACACTTGGAAAATCCTAGAGGGATTAGTACGAAACTTGCACACGAAAATCACTCAATACGAAAGCAAAAGACAAGGCAGACGATGCAACATCCCCCCAATGAAAAGCAGGGATACCACTAGCACAATAAGAGACAACACAATAAGTGTCAGGGGCCCAAAACTGTTCAACTGCCTCCCAGCATACATAAGGGGGATTACCAATAGACCCCTGGCTGTCTTCAAGCAGGCACTGGACAGGCACCTAAAATCGGTACCTGAGCAGCCGGGCTGTGGTTCGTAAGTTGGATTGCGTGCGGCCAGCAGTAACTGCCTGGTTGATCAGGCCCTGATCCACCATGACACCTGGTCACGGACCAGGTAAACTGTGTGAGAAATTGCCTGTATGAACTTCAATATTATTTTCACACAAGCAATTTGGATAGGATGCAACTAAGGTAAATATTACTTACCAATATCTGTTGCACCTCTGAGGTAGGTGGGATTTAAGACACACTAGGTCACTTGGAGAGTGTCTCCTTCAATACCCACAACCCTCACTCACATCAGCCGGGACCTAAAATTATTCATTATATTTAAACTTAAACAAAACCAAAGATTCTGGTATAATTTGATTGTTTTTGGACTGTATCAATTGGGTTTGACTTGCTGAAAGTGGAAAGGAAGGGGGTAAAAGACAGTTAATGTCAAGCATATAACACAAATTGGTATAATTGTTGACAAAACTTTGGGATCCCACTTACCAAATTTTCTCTGGAGGTCACTTGATGCAGCTGGATCACCCACAACACCTGACTAACATATAGAAACTACACTGGCCAGTTACAATCTACCTAAAAGACAGTTATACTTAGCTGTGGGTGGTGATGGCTCCTTATCTTCCCCATTCTCACGCGAATACTTGCTGTCCTGCGAATTTCGTGTCCTCTTTCCTTCAGCAGGATCATATCCACATTTTTTCCAGCCGCAATTTTGAGGCCAGAATTCCATTAAGCCTCGTAAAACGCCGAATTTCTGGTGCAAATTACACTGTGGTCCCACTCATTCAGTTCCAACATGGCGTCCTCACTCTCCACCTGCAGCAGCCGCAGCTCCTCAATTCTTCACTCGAACTTTCTCAGCATCATTTTTATACTTATTTACATTATTAAAAATTATACACTATAATTTCGGAAAATTAGGTACAAAATTTTCCACATTCTGAATGGATATCGCATTTTGTAAAAATGGGGGGGAAGGGGTCTGTCCTGGAGGTTTGATCCAAGGTGTTGGAGAAATTGTCTAATTTGACTTATAAGTAACTCTATAGTCAAACACTATGAGTTATTTCCTAATCTAAGGAGTTAGAGTTCGGTCTTACACATAATAGGTGGATGTGTGTACCTATCCAATTATCTTGATCCAAATACATTGAGATACTGTTAATTCGCTCTGGCTCAAAGACAATCAACATTATAACATAATATAACTTTTAAAGTGACTTCCTATAAGGATCATAGCTTCCTATAATCACTCTCTAGGTTTATACATATTTATAAATATACATAAATAGGTACTTTAAAAGTTCAGACGTGTTGACAAGTAGCCAAATATCTGGGTGTGACGTTTCACAGGAATTACACCGTAGAAACTGTCAGAGCGTTATTTAAAGATATATTGTTTCCTGCTCGCCCAGATATTTCTAGTTTCACAATTAGAAAATATGTCACTGATGACTTACAGGAGAGAACAACTAAGGCAGAAGTGTCTAAGCCTAGTGTAGGTCAGTTTCTGGTCACCCCTTCTCAGCTTACTGAGACAATATCAAAGAGGCAGCCTCATACTAGTACCACGCATAATACTTCTGTGTATAGTAATACTTGAATCTCGAGGAATCTAGAATCTCTAGGAATGGCTGGACAAGGCGCCCGACCTAAGGAACGTCCAGACAGATTTGTTAATTTCCCTACTCCTCCATTACCCACTGGTCCTATCTCTCAGGATCAGTTTGAGAGGATGGAGTGCGTAATACATCTGCAGATTGCACAAATAGAGGCACAGAGGAAATTAAACGAAGAAGACGATAGAGAGACTGTTCGTTTTGAGACAATAGATTTATAGATCTGATAAACCTTGTAATACAATTCAGGACACATTTAACGTGCAGAAAGCTGCCTCAATGGTTCCTAAGTTCTTTGAAAGTGACTTAGACACTTACTTTGATGTGTTTGAGAACCAGGCACGTGAATTGGCCACGCAAGCCCTGGACAACATTGGTTCACACAGCTTTGACAGGCAGAGCTCAAACTTGTACTGCTGCCTTGCCCTTTGACAAATATATTTATTACGATACTGTCAAAGAAACTATTTTAGAGACATACAACTTGTTACCTGTAAGTTATCAACGTGCAATCCGTATGTTGCAGTGAAGACAAAGGCAAAACTGTGTCGAATTCGCTTGTGAGAAAAAATATTGCATTTGAGAAGTGGTGCAGATTCTCAAATTGCAATACTTTTGACAGCCTCGTTCAACTGCTTCTCCACTAAGATTTCAACAATTCTAAGTCTGCCGACATATGAGAATATCTGATTGACCGTACTGCTTCAGATGTTCTATAAACTGCTGTTTTAGCAGACAACAATGAGGTATCTCACAAACTTGTGCATAAAACACAAAGAAACAAGGTAACGAAATTTTTTTCTAGGAGTTGGCAACCCAAATCAGCGTTCCAACAGTATAAGTCAAAGCAATTCAACCGTTCTGAGTAATTTAGGTGTTTTATTGTACTTATACGTGTAATGAAAGTTCTGAATATTTCTTGAAAGGGGTCGTTAGTGTACAGCGGTACTCCAGCCTAGAGAGATTAAGTGATATGAAAAGAATCCTCGTTAGCTTGGCATCCCTATCACTATCACTTTCCAAGCAGATGTGGTAGAGACATTGTTGTGACCTTTGAAAGTGAGATTCTCTGACATTGTTACTCACAGGTCTTTCACATAAGTTTTTAGCTTAATTGTGTGGTTGGAATTTGTTTTATCAGATCCAATTTTTATTTCCACACTGAGGCTCATTTAAAGACTTGGTTAATTAATGTCTGCGTGGAGATTTGTTGTGTCAATGGATCACACTCAAGCAAATTCTGGTATCATCAGCAAAGGAAAACACGGTACTGTGGCTTAAATCTTTGTCTATGTCAGATATGAGGAAGAGGAAAAGGATGGGAGTGAGTACTGTACCTTGTGGAACAGAGCTTTTCACTATAGCCACCCCTGACCTTACTGTGTTTTTTACTATTACTCTTTGTGTTCTAAATGTTAGGAAATTGTAGATCAATCTACCCACTTTTCTGTTATTCATTTTTCACTCATTTTGGTTGCTGTTAAACCATGTCATAGTGGTCAAGTAGTTGTGAGAGGCAGGAGTGACCTGCTCTAAACTCATACTGGCCTGAGTTATTCAGTTGTTAGTTGTCCAGAAGGTTGGCGATCTTGCTTCTTAGAACCTTACAAAGATTTTTATATTTGACGTTAATGATATCGGTCTGTAATTTTTTGCAGTTGTTTTACTGCCACCTTTGTGGAGTGAGGCTACATCCATTGTTTCTAGTTACTGTTGGATGACCCTTATGTATATGCTCTTCTCCATAGAATATTTAAGGCACATGAAAGGGGTTTCTTGCAGTTCCTGGGGCAGAGTGTATGGGCATGTCATTTATTACTTTATTACCCCAAGGTATTGGTCCAGTGTGGTACGGTCGGCAAAGCACTGCGTACTTTGTCACAAGGTTCGTAGGTTCGAGTCTCCGTCGGCCAAAGATCAGTACCAGAGGGGTTCAAGGAGGCCAGAGTTACTCCTATCTTCAAGAAAAATAGTAGGTCTGATGTCAGCAACTATAGGCCTGTTAGTATACTCAGTGTAATATCCAAAATTCTAGAGAGGTCGGTGTACTGTCAAGTAGTTAAGTATCTTAATGACAACAACATTCTTCATAGTTACCAATCAGGCCTTAGGAGCTCTTACTCAACTGACACCTCCCTAATTAATCTGATGGATTACATGAGAACTGAAATGTAGATAGGGAACCTCATAGGAATGATAACTTTAGACTTGCAAAAGGCCTTCGATACTGTCAACCACAATGTATTAAGTAAGAAACTTCAAGCTATCGGCATAGGTTTCATAGACTGGTTTAAGCCCTATCTTAACAATAGGAAACAAATTGTCAAAATCAGCAAAACAGAATCAGAACCACTGCCGATAGCATGTGGAATTCCCCAAGGTAGTATTCTGGGGCCCTTATTATTCCTGTGTTATGTGAATGACATGCCCATCAGTGTCAAGTGCAAACTCCTATTGTATGCGGATGACAGTGCTCTGTTAGTGTCAGGTAAAGACCCACAAGATATAGCTAATGTATAAACACTGGAACTGGAGTCCTGCAGTAAATGGTTAGTAGACAACAAACTATCGTTACACCTCGGGAAAACAGAAGCCATACTCTTTGGCACGAAATATAAACTGAGATGGGTAAATAATTTTAATGTCCGGTGTAATGGGGAATCCATCACTTCAGTTTCCTCAGTAAAATATCTGGGAATCCAATTTGACCCATGCATGTCAGGAGAATTGATAGGGAACAGTGTAGTAAAGAAAGCGAATGCCAGACTGAAGTTCATCTACAGACAAGCACAGTGTCTACCTACTGAGGCTCGCAGTACCCTATGTGTACCCCTTATACAATGTCATATTGACTACGCTTGCTCTTCATGGTACTCTGCCTTGACAAAAAAACTGAAAGATAAGCTGCAAATCACCCAGAACAAAATGGTAAGATTCATCCTGGACCTGAGTCCAAGAGAGCATGTAGGCCAGGATGAATTACAACAATTGGATATGCTGAATATTGAAGACAGAGTAAAACAACTGAAGTTAAATCAAGTTTATAAAATTGCTCACAAACAGTGTCCAGAATATCTTGCTGCCAATTTTGTCAAGGCTGGGAACCAAAGCAGTCATAGTACTAGGGGGAGAGAGCACAACTTTGTAGTACCCACAGTCAGTGGCCAGGCTTCAAACACCTTTTATTGTACAGCAATAAAGGAATGGAACAGACTACCTGCACATGTCAAAGCCAGTCATAGCATCAGCCAGTTCAAGAAGAGAGCCAAAAGCTACTTAATAAATGTAGCGACAGAAAGGGAGGAGAATAATTTTTTAATTTTTTTAGCTAACATACATGTAAATATAAATAACACTTTTTACCTTATTCCTAGTATATATTCTTTATAGTATAAAAACATATATCTCCTACAGTGTATAATATTAAGGTATTAAATAGACCCCAATGGAAATAAGTCACTCTGTCTGACTTTTTTGGGTTATCCTAGGTTCTCTACACATATGCTGCTATGTATGATGATCTATGTAACTGTATTTGTGTATACCTGAATAAACTTACTTACCATCATCTAATTCGTTAACACCATTCACTTCCATAAGTCACTTCCAGTTTCCCGCTGCTTAAAGTCAGAGTCAGTCTGTTTCACTTGGATCAGTGAAACCCGCCTTTATTCCATACGATGGTAAAGGCGTTGAATTGAAGATACAAGTGAATAGGGGAATCGAGTAAGGCACATTCATCTCTCTTAACATAGACAATATGGATGAAAGTGGCATGCAGGTTGTATAGTGCGTCTCTCAAGGTCATTGACTGGGCCAGACTTCTGTGGAGACAGTTACCAAACATTGCAATACTAGTGCCTAAGTAAGTACAATGCACAATAAACTAGCCACTTCGGTGGCAAAATCTAAAATCTGGTGCCTTGTCACCAGCACTGTTACAATGTCACCAGCACTGTTAGTGTCACCAGCACTGTTACATTGTCACCAGCACTGTTACAGTGTCACCAGCACTGGAACTGTGTCACCAGCACTGGTACAGTGTCACCAGCACTTTTACAGTGTCATTAGCACTGTTGCATTGTCTCCAGCGCTGGTACAGTGTAACCAGCACTGATAGAGTTTCACCAGCTCTGGTACAGTGTCACTAGCAAATGGTCTAGCAAATGGCTTCTCGAATTCAATCCCACTAAATGCAAAGTCATGAAGATCGGAGAAGGTCAAAGAAGACCGCTGACAGAGTACAGGCTAGGCGGACAAAGGCTACAAACCTCGGAAAAGGAGAAAGACCTTGGGGTGAGTATAACGCCAAGCACGTCTCCGGAGGCACACATCAACCAGATAACTGCGGCAGCATATGGGCGACTGGCAAACCTAAGATTAGCGTTCCGTTACCTTAACAAGGACTCGTTTAAGACACTGTACACCGTGTACGTCAGGCCCATACTAGAATATGCAGCACCAGTCTGGAACCCACACCTGGTCAAGCACATAAAGAAACTAGAGAAAGTGCAAAAGTTTGCGACAAAGTTAGTTCCACAACTCAGGGGTCTGTCCTATGAAGAAAGGCTGAGGGAAATAGGACTAACAACACTGGAGGAAAGAAGGGTCAGAGGAGACATGATAACGACATACAAAATACTGCGGGGAATCGACAAGGTAGACAGTGACAGGATGTTCCAGAGAGGGAACACAGAAACAAGGGGACACAACTGGAAGCTGAAGACTCAGATGAGTCAAAGGGATGTTAGGAAGCATTTCTTCAGCCACAGAGTAGTCAGGAAGTGGAATAGTCTAGAGAAAGACATAGTGGAGGCAGGAACCATACACAGTTTTAAGACGAGGTATCATAAAGCTCATGGAGAAGGGAGAGCAGATACCCAGTAGCGGGCAGCGCAGAGGCGGGGCCAGGAGCTGAGTCTCGACCCCTGCAACCACAATTAGGTGAGTACAATTAGGTGAGTACCAGAACTGGTATAGTGTCACCAACACTGGTACAGTGTCACCAGCTTTAGTACAGTGTCACCAGCACTAGTACAGTGTCACCTACACTGTTACATTGTACCAACACTGTTACAGTGTCACCAGCTCGTTATAGTGTCACCAGCACTGGTGCAGTGTCTCAAGCACTGGTACAGTGTCACCAGTACTGTTACTATGTCACCAGCACTGATACAGTGTCACCAGCAATGTTACAGTGTAACCAGCTCTGGTACAGTGTCACCAGCACTGGTTCAGCGTCACCAGCACTTGTACAGTGTCACCAGTTCTGGTACAGTGTCACCAGTACTGGTACAATGTCACCAGCTCTGTAACAGTGACACCAGCACTGTAGAGCTACAGGTGGAGAGGGAAAACGGTACCGAAAGAGACAAACCAGATTTTAAAAGAGGAAACTACACAGGCATGAGGAATTTCCTGCAGGAGGTTCAGTGGGAAAGGGAAATGGATGGACAGACAATAAATGAAATGATGGAATACGTAGGGTCAAAGTGCAAGGAGGCAGAGGAACGGTTTATACCCAGAGGAAAAAGATTAAACGGGAAGGCCAGAAAGAGCCCCTGGTTTACCCAAAGGTGCAGGGAGGCAAAGACTCAGAGTGTCAGAGAATGGAAAAGGTACAGAAGGCAAAGAACCCAAGTAAACAAAGAGAGTAGTAGAAGAGTTAGAAACGAGTATGCACAGGTACGGAGGGAGGCCCAGAAATAGTACGAAAACGACATAGCATCGAAAGTTAAGTCCGACCCGAAGCTCATGTACAGTCACATCAGAAGGAAAACAACAGTTAAAGACCAGGTGATAAGGCTGAGGAGAGAAGATGGGGAACTCACAAGCAATGATCAAGAGGTATGTGAGGAGCTCAACTTGAGGTTTAAGGAAGTATTCACAGTGGAGGAAGGAAGGCAGCTGGGTAGACAGGATGGGGTGCATCACCAACAAGGGATGTATCAAGTGCTAGAGGGCATACACACAACTGAGGAGGAGGTGAAGCAGTTACTCAGTGACCTTGATACCTCAAAGGTGATGGGTCCGGACAATATCTCCCCATGGGTTCTTCGGGAAGGAGCTGAGGTACTGAGTGTGCCACTTACCATAATATTCAACGCATCCCTTGAAACTGGGCAGCTACCTGAGGTATGGAAGAAGGCCAACGTAGTCCCCATATTTAAAAAAGGAGACAGAAAAGAGGCACTAAACTATAGACCGGTGTCACTTACGTGTATAGTGTGCAAAGTCCTGGAGAAAATCATCAGGAAAAGAATGGTGGAGCACCTCGAGCTGAACAGGATAATAAACACCAGACAGCACGGATTCCGGGAAGGCAAATCCTGTGTAACAAACCTCCTAGAGTTCTATGATAAAGTAACAGAGGTAAGGCAGGAGAGAGAAGGGTGGGTTGATTGCATTTTCCTGGACTGCAGGAAGGCCTTCGACACAGTTCCTCACATGAGATTAGTAAATAAGTTGGAAGAACAAGCATGTATAACATGAAGGGCACTGGAATGGATCAGGGAATACCTCACAGGGAGGCAACAACGGGTCATGGTGCGTGATGAGGTATCACAGTGGGCGCCTGTGACGAGCGGTGTACCACAGGGGTCAGTCCTAGGACCAGTGTTATTCTTGGTATATGTAAATGACATGACGGACGGGATAGACTCAGAAGTGTCTCTGTTCGCAGATGATGTGGAATTAATGAGGAGAATCACATCGGAAGAGGACCAAGCAGGACTTCAAACAGACCTGGACAAGCTTGACATCTGGTCTAGCAACTGGCTTCTCGAATTCAATCCCACCAAATGCAAAGTCATGAAGATCGGAGAAGGGAAAAGAAGACCGCTGACAGAGTACAGGCTAGGCGGACAAAGGCTACAAACCTCGGCAAAAGAGAAATACCTTGGGGTGAGTATAACGCCAAGCACGTCTCCGGAGGCACACATCAACCAGATAACTGCGGCAGCATATGAGCGACTGGCAAACCTAAAATTAGCGTTCCGTTACCTTAACAAGGAATCGTTCAAGACACTGTACACCGTGTACATCAGGCCCATACTAGAATATGCAGCACCAGTCTGGAACCCACACCTGGTCAAGCACGTAAAAAAACTAGAGAAAGTGCAAAGGTTTGCGACAAGGTTAGTTCCACAACTCAGGGGTCTGTCCTATGAAGAAAGGTTGAGGGAAATAGGACTAACAACACTGGAGGAAAGAAGGGTCAGAGGAGACATGATAACGACATACAAAATACTGCGGGGAATCGACAAGGTAGACAGTGACAGGATGTTCCAGAGAGGGAACACAGAAACAAGGGGACACAACTGGAAGCTGAAGACTCAGATGAGTCAAAGGGATGTTAGGAAGCATTTCTTCAGCCACAGAGTAGTCAGGAAGTGGAATAGTCTAGAGAAAGACATAGTGGAGGCAGGAACCATACACAGTTTTAAGACGAGGTATCATAAAGCTCATGGAGCAGGGAGAGCAGAGACCCAGTAGCGGACAGCGCAGAGGCGGGGCCAGGAGCTGAGTCTCGACCCCTGCAACCACAATTAGGTGAGTACCAGAACTGGTACAGTGCCACCAGCACTGGTACAGTATCACCGGCACTGTTTCAGTGTCACCAGCACTTTTACAGTGTCACCAGCACTTGTACAGTGTCACCAGCACTGGTATAGTGAAACCAGCACTGATACAGTGTCACTAACCGGCACTGTTTCAGTTTCACCTGCACTGGTAGAGTGTCACCAGCACTGGTACAGTGTCAGCACCACTGGTACAGTGTCACCAGCACTGGTACAGTGTCACCAGCACTGGTACAGTGTCACCAGCACTGGTACAGTGTCACCAGCACTGGTACAGTGTCACCAGCACTGGTACAGTGTCACCAGCACTGGTACAGTGTCACCACCACTGGTACAGTGTTACCAGCACTGGTACAGTGTCACCAGCACTGGTACAGTGTCACCACCACTGGTACAGTGTCACCACCACTGGTACAGTGTTACCAGCACTGGTACAGTGTTACCAGCACTGGTACAGTGTTACCAGCAATCTTTGAGCAAGTACATGTAAACTTCTTATATTTTATTTTGATAACAATTATTCGCGTTAAACAACGTTAAACTGTATTGCAAATATTAGTCAAACTTCGTTTTTGCTAAGAAATAAAACACAGACAGTTGCTTCACACATTACTATTTACTATTTATTAGTATATTTGTCTCATCTCATTCGTAGTCTTGATAATAAGGAAAGTCAGAGCCCTCAATGTACTTCATCGTCCATGTTTTGAAGTCCTTCAGATGCTCCTCCGTCAAGTGGTTCTTCCAGTCTCCTACCTGTGAAATTGATTATATTGAACTTCATTATGTCCAAAGGGGAAGCATATGACTCGAGAATATATGACACATCAGCGTCGAGGAGGAGCTGTAGTGGGATGTATTGAAGGGAAAGTCGAGGTGCAATGTGTTGTCAGAGAGTCAAAAGGTTTAAGTGTCTCTGCGAATTTACTAAACTAAACATTACCAATTTGATATTAAAAATAAATAAAAAAATATCCACTATGCAGCATGTGACGATATTACAAGACTAAAACACATTTATCATTTACAGTGACTAGTTTCACACACCTGGTGTCATGGAACATTGGTAAGTATGTAGTTTCATAAATTAGACACTTATGCAACACTTGGGTATTTTTATTGAGGAAACGGATTCTTCAACACTTGTCCAACCTTTGGACGAAGACCTACTTCGACTAGTGGATGGTACCACTATGACCCCGCCTCCTCCTGCTTCGCCTCACCTGTCTACAGTATGTAAGCAACTCCTATTGCCCTATGCTGTACTTACTACAAGATTGATGGACTGAACACATCGACTCCAGGCCGAGGGACTGATTACCTCAAACTCCTCTTCTCCTTACACCTTTCTACTTTGTATTGGACTGATGAAGCCACTGTGTGGCGAAACGTTTCCTCAATAAAGATACCCAAGTGTTGCATATGTGTCTAATTTATCAACTTGTCGGTTCTCTGAACCATTCAACTACATATGTAGTTTCACACACCTGGTGTCATGAAACATAGCTAAGCATGTAGTTTCACACACCTGGTGTCGTGAAACACAGCTAAGCATGCAGTTTCACACACCTGGTGTCATGAAACACAGCTAAGCATGCAGTTTCACACACCTGGTGTCATGAAACACAGTTAAGCATGCAGTTTCACACACCTGGTGTCATGAAACACAGCTAAGCATGCAGTTTCACACACCTGGTGTCATGAAACACAGTTAAGCATGCAGTTTCACACACCTGGTGTCATGAAACACAGCTAAGCATGCAGTTTCACACACCTGGTGTCATGAAACACAGTTAAGCATGCAGTTTCACACACCTGGTGTCATGAAACACAGCTAAGCATGCAGTTTCACACACCTGGTGTCATGAAACACAGTTAAGCATGCAGTTTCACACACCTGGTGTCATGAAACACAGTTAAGCATGCAGTTTCACACACCTGGTGTCATGAAACACAGCTAAGCATGCAGTTTCACACACCTGGTGTCATGAAACACAGTTAAGCATGCAGTTTCACACACCTGGTGTCTTGAAACACAGCTAAGCATGCAGTTTCACACACCTGGTGTCATGAAACACAGTTAAGCATGCAGTTTCACACACCTGGTGTCATGAAACACAGCTAAGCATGCAGTTTCATACACCTGGTGTCATGAAACACAGTTAAGCATGCAGTTTCACACACCTGGTGTCATGAAACACAGCTAAGCATGCAGTTTCACACACCTGGTGTCATGAAACACAGTTAAGCATGCAGTTTCACACACCTGGTGTCATGAAACACAGCTAAGCATGCAGTTTCACACACCTGGTGTCATGAAACACAGTTAAGCATGCAGTTTCACACACCTGGTGTCATGAAACACAGCTAAGCATGCAGTTTCACACACCTGGTGTCATGAAACACAGCTAAGCATGCAGTTTCACACACCTGGTGTCATGAAACACAGTTAAGCATGCAGTTTCACACACCTGGTGTCATGAAACACAGCTAAGCATGCAGTTTCACACACCTGGTGTCATGAAACACAGTTAAACATGCAGTTTCACACACCTGGTGTCATGAAACACAGCTAAGCATGCAGTTTCACACACCTGGTGTCATGAAACACAGTTAAGCATGCAGTTTCACACACCTGGTGTCATGAAACACAGCTAAGCATGCAGTTTCACACACCTGGTGTCATGAAACACAGTTAAGCATGCAGTTTCACACACCTGGTGTCATGAAACACAGCTAAGCATGCAGTTTCACACACCTGGTGTCATGAAACACAGTTAAGCATGCAGTTTCACACACCTGGTGTCATGAAACACAGCTAAGCATGCAGTTTCACACACCTGGTGTCATGAAACACAGCTAAGCATGCAGTTTCACACACCTGGTGTCATGAAACACTGCTAAGCATGCAGTTTCACACACCTGGTGTCATGAAACACAGCTAAGCATGCAGTTTCACACACCTGGTGTCATGAAACACAGCTAAGCATGCAGTTAAAGAAGGTGAAGAAATTACTCAGGGGGAGAACAGCTGCTCCACATTCATATATGACCTTAAATACAACAGTTTTGTCGCACTTGTGCCATTGGTCGCACCCACTGAGCGGTTCATCTTATTACATTGATCTTTATGAAGGAATTTTCATTAATAAATGATACAACAAGGGAAGGAGAACATGAGGCAAGAGATCATCATTAACATAACAGTGTTCTAACATCGCTGCGCCAAAACATCTTCCAACACTTTTCTTCATTTGCTGTGAGAGACTATATCAGTTCTAGTTATTTGTTCTTTTGTTATCTTTAACAAATCTTACACAAGCAGGTTTATTGTCGTCTTAGTTTTACCCTATTTGTTGATTTATTGAAATAGTCGAAATTTTATAAAAAAAAAAATATTAGTACTCCATTATAATTATTTTTATTAACTATATACGAAGAGTGAGAATTTCATGAGACATTTTCATTATTTTATTCATTAAGTTCAAATTCCTACTCACTTGACATAGGTCAAAAATGCATCTAACTGGAGACTATCCTAGCATAACCTAGTTGAACACCACGACAAAGACAGTGTACTAATATTCACGAGTTACCTTGCCCTTTCTCATAAATTTGATTTCCTTTGCTTCTTTCGTAGATGACATTACTAAGGTCTCGTTGTTGACTGCTGGATTGTTTCTCATCTCCTCAAAGGAGCAGTGTTGAGTCAGCCAGGTCACCTGCTCCTCGTCCACCTCCTCTCCTAAGAAATCTGCCACTTGCCTCACTACGGCCGCCAAATCCTGCACTCAAAAAACATTTAATTACTGTAATACCATATTCATTCGATTATTCTTGGAATTTTATTAAATATTTGGATTTACTGTATTACATTTAAGAAATTCAAAGGAGGTGAAAAGTCTCTGTGAAATGTATAAATCAAAATAAATGATTGAGTAAAATATTAAAGAATATTAAATATGAACTTGTTCATCATTATCTCAGTTATATCCAACAGCAAAAAAATATTACCTCCTTCATGTCCTCATACCGGAGGAAGAGAATATGTTCTTCATGTCTGATTTTCCAGAAACTGAGGATGTGTGGCCAGATGGGGGAGTATACCACTGTCGGGAAAAGTCAAAACGTAAGCATACAATAACACGTAGTAGAATAAGAAAAGGGTCTGTACGGCTGGTGATTGTACAGGTCATCTTCAAATTAATATTTTTGGTCCCCGTCCTAACCTGAGCTGCTATCAGAACAAATGGCTGCCTCCACCCGCTGTTGCTGCCTCTTTTGGAGGGTTACTGCATCCCCCAAAATTCAAGGGGTTGCCAGTTCCTTACTGCTGCTTGCCCAGATACAGCAATGGCTGCCTCTTCCGGGAGTCATTGTTGCTCTCAATGGTGTCTTGTCATGGTTTAACAGAGTTTCCTATGGCTGCATAATGTGGGAGTTAATGTGATCTCTATGGGGTCTTGTCTTGGAGACACTGTGTCGTTTATGGCTGATTCGTTTGGGACTGTCCTCTACGGCTGGCTCAGCACTGGGAGTTGCTTGGGTTCCTATGGCTGGTTCAGCACTGAGAGTTGCTTGGGTCCCTATGGCTGGCTCAGCACTAAGAGATGCTTTGTCACCTATGGCTGGATCAGCACTGGGAGTTGCTTCGTCTCCTTCTGCCCTTCCCCGATCTTCATGTATTTGCATTTGGCGGGGTTAAATTCTAAGAGCCAGTTTCTGGACCACGCGTTCAGCCTCTCCAGGTCTCTTTGTTGTCCTGCCTGATCCACATCTGATTTAATTCTCTTCATTAACTTCACATCAACTGCAAACAGGAACACTTCTGAGTCTATCCCTTCCGTCATGTCATTCACATATACAAAGAATAGCACTGGTCCCTGGACTGACCCCTGTGGGACCCCCGCTCGTCACAGGCGCCCACTGTGATACCTCATCACGTACCATGACTCGCTGTTGCCTCCCTGTCAGGTATTCTCTGATCCATTGCAGTGCCCTTCCTATTATACGTGCCTGATCCTCTAGCTTCTGCACTAATCTCTTGTGAGGAACTGTGTCGAAGGCCTTCTAGCAGTCACAAAAAATGCAATCAACCCACCCCTCCCTCTTGTCTTACTTCAGTTACCTTGTCCAAGAAACGCCAACTAAGGGGCGTTATAAATGGTGCCAGCGGTGCCTCGCGTGTGCCCGCGAGGGGAGGAAGAGGAATGAAGTTATCTACCACTTCATCAGTCTCTACAAGAAGCATCCGTCTCTCAACGAGTTATCCTGATGTCGTGTCTGCAAATCTCAGCATCCAGACACAGGTACATGCAGGATTCAGGCCGAAATTTGTCTAATTCTCCGAGAAATGGCGTCACTGACTTCACGCCACAGTGTCCCATGCTGTTTCTCAGTCACGTGCTCAGCCTTGCCAGCATGTTCTGCTGTTGTTGTTCAGCTCAGCACAACTATTTCAGCACTTCAGAGGTGAGTTTGTGGTGATTTCCCAGTGTGAGCGTGTCTCGTGTGTTGTGGGTGAGGGAGGTAGGCGCGCGGCCCTGTCTCTCACCATACAGACCCGCCCTAGTGTACGCCGCCACACACCATACATCACTCACTGCCCACTCCCTCTATGCTGTTTCCTGTGAATTTCCTTGTGAATTCTTGCCAGAACTGTGTATCCGAGTGTCGAGGCCACTCGAAGCCACGTGTGACCACGTGTGGGTCTGCGCCTACATCAACCCATGACGTCACCACCATGCTGCTGACGTCACGATGCTGCCGACTCCACGACGTCACTCCACTGATGTCACTTCGCGATGTCACCCCATGACATCCATCATCATGTCACTCCAGAACGTCACCTCGCGACGTCACCCACGATGTTGCCTGACGTTCCTCGCGACGTCTGCTGACGTCACTCGCGATGTCACGCCTGATATCACCCATATGATGTCCCGAGTGCTGTAGTTTCACAGTGAGCATTTTATTTTCATTATTGTCGAGAAGTTTGAGAGAAGATATAAGTCGAGTGTTTATTATTCCTCTCAGTCAGTGTTCTCACATGTTCGAGTATTGCTTAGTGACGATTTTTACACAGAAAAGCGTCATTTGCTAGTAAGCCATGTTGTACCACATGTGTAGTATGTGTGCAGTTTCTCGTGTGTCCTATGTAGCACCTGTGTGTTACTTTGTCACCCAGTGTGTGACCCGCGCCCCGCGCGCTTGACAGCTGACATTTGTCAGTCCAGGCGTCAGTTACGAGCGTTCGAGCGCCTTGTACAGAAAGCTCTTATTGTTCGCCGCTCGTAGATGCCTTTGCTGAATCGTACCCGCGACGATTCTCCCATCGAGACCGTTCCACTTCACCTTCTAGACCGTCAGTCCAGTTATTGCAGATGACCAGTCTGGGGACGCTTACACTGCCCTCTGCTGTAACTTCTACTGTCGAGAGATGTCACTCGCCAAGCCGCAGTTAAGCCTGTTGGCAGGCGACTGTCAGCCTCGTGTCACAGCTTCAGTGAGCAGCCTGCACAAAGTTGATGTCACTTTGACTGCTAGCCCACTCACTGCAGTATGGTGTATGCTGTTACGACCTCCAGATGTTTCGCCGAGTCGTCCCTGTCACGACTCACTCCACACTCGCCAGCAGCGACAGCTCCAGCGACAGTACCAGTCCCAGTCGAGGAATGTCCTCCTGAGTCGCTTGCCAGTCCTGTCCTGTTGCGACTACTGACGACGCCTCACTCGAGGGCACCAACAGTTGTGCCCCAGGTTGAGTGACCCCCTGCAGCGACTACTACGATGTCTGCTTCACATTCCAGAGGAGACCGTACCCTGTTACGTCACAGCTCATGTCTCCCGTGTTGCAGTATGTGGCCAGACAGGTATGTCAATGTCACAGAAATGTACTGCTGTCCGGGGTCTCAGGCCATAAGTATGGAGCCTTACAGGACTGTCATCTGTCGTAGGGATAGCGGGTGAAGAACTAGACGGGTTGTCACTAGGTTGAGTCTGATTGTGGCTTTGCAATGCCCGCGATTCCAGCTCTGCTTCAGCTTGCACATGATCAATATACTTCATGTGGTCAAGGTGAGCTTCTCTGATAGTTCCGGTAGCTATCTCCCTCACCTCGAACTTATTGCCGCGGAGCTGTCGTAGGACACGGTTCAGTGAGGTAGGCCGTAGAAGTGAGAGAGAAGCATGGCTGACCAGCCCGACCTTGATAGGCCTATAGAGGGCAGCACCATAGTGCCGCGCAGTTTGAAACAGCCTCTGGGTAGGCTGTTTACATCTTCACTGACCGCTACTGGGTCACTCTCCCTGCGCCATGAGCTTTATCATACCTCTTCTTAAAGCTATGTATGGAACCTGCCTCCACTACATCGCTTCCTAAACTATTCCACTTCCCGACCACTCTGTGACTGAAGAAATACTTCCTAACATCTCTGTGATTCATCTGAGTCTTCAACTTCCAACTGTGTCCCCATGTTGCTGTGTCCCATCTCTGGAACATTCTGTCTTTGTCCACCTTGTCAATTCCTCTCAGTATCTTATATGTCGTTATCATGTCCCCCCTATCTCTCCTGTCCTCCAGTGTCGTCAAGTCGATTTCCCTTAACCTCTCCTCGTAGGACATACCCCTTAGCTCCGGGACTAGTCTTGTTGCAAACCTTTGCACTTTCTCTAGCTTCTTCACGTACTTGGCTAGGTGTGGGTTTCAAACTGGTGCTGCATACTCCAGTATGGGCCTAACGTACACAGTGTACAGGGTCCTGAACGATTCATTATTAAGATATCGGAATGCTGTTCTTAGGTTTGCTAGGCGCCCATATGCTGCAGCAGTTATTTGGTTGATGTGCGCCTCAGGAGATGTACCTGGTGTTATACTCACCCCAAGGTCTTTTTCCTTGATTGAGGTTTGTAGTCTCTGGCCCCCTAGACTGTACTCCGTCTGCGGTCTTATTTGCCCTTCCCCAATCTTCATGACTTTGCACTTGGTGGGGTTGAACTCCAGGAGCCAATTGCTGGACCAGGCTTGCAGCCTGTCCAGATCCCTTTGTAGTTCTGCCTGATCCTCGTCCGATTGAATTCTTCTCATCAACTTCACATCATCTGCAAACAGGGACACTTCGGAGTCTATTCCTTCTGTCATGTCGTTCATAAATACCAGAAACAGCACCGGTCTTAGGACTGACCCCTGTGGAACCCCACTCGTCACCGGCGCCCACTCTGACACCTCTCCACGTACCATGACTCGCTGCTGTCTTCCTGACAGGTATTCCCTGATCCATTGTTGTGCCTTCCCTGTTACCCCTGCCTGGTCCTCCAGCTTCTGCACTAATCTCTTGTGTGGAACTGTGTCAAACGCCTTCTTACAGTCCAAGAATATGCAATCTACCCACCCCTTTGTGTGTGTGTGTGTGTGTGTGTGTGTGTGTGTGTGTGTGGTGTGGGTGTGGGTGTGTACTCACCTTTTTGTGGTTGCAGGGGTCGAGACTCAGCTCCTGGCCCCGCCCCTTCACTGACCGCTTCAGGAGCTTTATCATGACTCGTCTTAAAACTATGTATGGTTACTGCCTCCACTACATCACTTGCTAGACTATTCCACTTCCTGACAACTCTATGACTGAAAAAGTACTTCCTAACATCCCTTTGACTCATCTGAGTCGTCAACTTCCAATTGTGACCCCTTGTTTCTGTGTCCTATCTCGGGAACATCCTGTCTCTGTCCACCTTATCTATTCCTCGCAGCATTTTGTATGTCGTTATTATGTCTTCCCTAACCATCCTATCCTCCAGTGTCGTCAGGCTGATTTCCCTTAACCTCTTCGTAGGACATATCCCTTAGCTCTGGAACTAGCCTTTTTGCAAACCTTTGCACTTTCTCTAATTTCTTGACATGCTTGACCAGGTGTGGGTTCCAAACTGGTGCTGCATTCTCCAGTATGGGCTTGACGTACACAGTGCACAGTGTCTTGAACGATTCCTTACTAAGGCATCGGAACGCTATTCTCAGGTTTGCCAGGCGCCCATATGCTGCAGCAGTTATCTGGTTGATGTGTGCTTCTGGAGACGTGCTTGGTATTATACTCACCACAAGATCTTTCTCCTTGAGTGACTTTTGCAGTCTTTGGCCACCTAGCGTATATTCTGTCTGTTGTCTTCTTTGCATTTTCCCGATCTTCATGACTTTGCATTTCGTAGGGTTAAATTTAAGGAGCCAGTTGCTGGACCACGCGTCCAGCCTATCCAGGTCTCTTTGTATTTCTGCCTGATCCTCATCTGATTTAATTCGCCTCATTAATTTCACATCGTCTGCGAAAAAGGACACTTCTGAGTCTATCCCTTCCATTATGTCATTCACATATACCAAAAATAGCACTGGTCCTAGGACTGACCCCCGTGGCCACTGTGATACGTCATCCCGTACCATGACTCGTTGTTGCCTCCCTGTCAGGTGTTCTCTGATCCATTGCAGTACCCTTCATATTATAGGTGCCTGATCCTCTAGCTTCTGCACTAATCTCTTGTGAGGAACTGTCGAAGGCCTTCTTGCAGTCCAAGAAAACACAATCAACCCACCCCTCTCTCTCGTGTCTTGCTTCTGTTACCTTGTCATAAAACTCAAGTAGGTTTGTGACACAGGATTTGCCTTCTATAAATCCGTGCTGGTTGTTGTTTACAATCCTGTTCCGTTTCAGGTGCTCCACCACTCTCCTCCTGATAATCTTCTCCAAGACTATACATGTCAGTGATACTGGTCTATAGTTTAGTGCCTCGTTTCTGTGTCCTTTCTTAAAAATGTGGACTACATTTTCGTCTTCCATACCTCAGGTAGTTGCCCAGTTTCAAGGGATGTGTTGAAAATTGTGGTTAGTGGCACACCAAGAGACATACCAACAAGTGTTGGTATGTCCCTTGTTGGTGTACCCTTCTGTTCTGTCTTCCCAGATTCCTTTCTGTCTCCACCGTAAATACTTCCTGAAATCTCGTGTTGAGCTCCTCACCTATGCTGTTTTCGTACTGTCGCTGGGCCTTCCTCCTTATCTGTGCATACTCGTTTTTGGCTATTCGACTAATCTCTTTATTTTCCTGGGTCCTTTGCCTTCTGTACTTTTTCCATTCTCTAGTGCACTTAGTTTTTGCCTCCCTACACCTTCGGGTAATCCAAGGTCTTCCCATTGTTTCTGTTGCCCTTGGGAACAAACCTTTCCTCTGCCTCCTTGCATTTTGTTGTTACATAGTCCATCATTTCGTTTACTGGCTTTCCTACTAATTCTCTTTCCCACTGAACCTTCTGCAGGAAGTTCTTCATACGTGTGTAGTTCGCCCTTTTATAGTTTGGCTTTTCCCATTCTACTCCTGTTACCCTCTCCACTTATAACTCAACTATGTATTCAATGCTCAGAACCACGTGATCACAAGCTCCAAAAGCCCTTTCATATGTGATGTCCTCAATGTCCGAGCTACTCAGGGTGAACACGAGGTCCATTCATGCTGGTACATCCTCCCCTCTCTCTCTGGTAGTGTCCCTAACATGTTGATGCATGAGGTTTTCCAGTACCACATCCATCATCTTGGCTCTCCATGTTTCGGGACCCCCATGTGGCTCCAGGTTTTCCCAATCGATCTCCCTGTGGTTGAAATCGCCCATAACCAGTAACTTTGCTCTACTCGAGGGAGCTCTTCTGGCCATCTCAGCTAGTATGTCCACCATCGCTCTGTTGCTCTCTTCATATGTGTTGCTCTCTTCACATGTGTTGCTCTCTTCGGATGTGTTGAAAATTGTGGTTAGTGGCACACACAGTGTCTGTTCCGTCTCTAAGGACCCACGGAGAGATGTTGACCGGTCCCACCGCCTTTGAGGTATCAAGGTCACTTAACAGCTTCTTCACCTCCTCCTCGGTTGTAAGTATTTCATCCAAAACTTGTTGGTATGTCCCTTGTTGGTGTACCCCTTTGTTCTGTCTTCTCAGAGTCCTTTCTGTGCGCGTATGTGTGTACTCACCTAATTGTACTCACCTAATTGTGGTTGCAGGGGTCGAAACTCAGCTCCTGGCCCCGCCTCTTCACTGATCGCTACTGGGTCCCTTCTCTCCCTGCTCCATGAGCTTTATCATACCTCGTCTTAAAGTTATGTATGGGTCCTGCCTCCACTACATCACTTGCTAGACTATTCCACTTCCTGACCACTCTATGGCTGAAGAAATACTTCCTAACATCCCTTTGACTCATCTGAGTCTTCAACTTCCTTGTGTGTGTATGTGTGTGTGTGTGTGTGTGTTCTTACCTATTTGTGGTTGCAGGGGTCGAGTTACAGCTCATAACCCCACCTCTTCACTGGTCGACACTAGGTCCAGTCTCTCCCTGCTCTATGAGCTTCATCGTATCTCTTCTCTAAACTATGTATGTATCCTGGCTCCACTACATCACTCTCCAGATTAGACTTCCTGACAACTCTATGGCTGAAGAGAAACTTCTTAACATTCCTGTGACTCATTTGAGTTTTCAACTTCCAGTAGTGAGTTCTTGTTTTGTCCCATCTCTGAAACCTTCTGTCCCTATCCACTTTGTCAATTCCTCTCAGTATTTTACATGTCATTATCATGTTCCCTCTATCCCTCCTATCCTCCAGTGTAGTCTGGTTGATTTTCCTTAACCTATCCTAGTCGAGCATACCCCTTAGCTCTGGAACTAGTCTTGTTGCAATCCTTTGCACTTTCTCTAATTTCTTGACGTGCTTGACCAGGTGTGGTTTCCATACTGGTGTTGCATACTCCAGTATGGGCCTGATGTACATAGTGTACAGTATCTTGAATGACTCCTTACTTAGATGTTAAAACACTCTCTTAGCTTTTCCAGGCAACCATATGCTGCACCAGTTATTTGGCTGATGTGTGCCTCAGGAGATGTGCTGAGTATGATACTCACCCCAAGATCCTTTTTCTTGTGTGAGTTTTGGAACCTTTGACCTTCTGTCCAGATCTCCTTGCATGCTTACCTGATATTTATCCACTTGTATTCATCTCATTAGCATCACTTCTGCAAACAGGAATACCCCTGAATCTATCCCTTCTGTCAAGTCTTTCACATATACTAGAAATAGCACTGAACCTAGGACTGACCCTTGTACAACCCACTCGACACATGCACCTATTCTGACACCTCGTCACGTACAAGCACACGTGGTTTCCTTCCTGTCAGGTATTCCCTGATCCATTGCAGTACTTTCCCTGCTTTTCCATCCTGGTCCTCTAGCTTTTCAACCAGTCTCATGTGTAGTACTGAATCGAAAGCTTTCTTACTGTTCAAAAACATGCAGTCTATCCATCGCTCTCTCTCTCCTGTCTTACTTCCATTACCATGCCGTAGAACTCCAGTAGGTTTATGATGCAGAATTTCTCTTCCCTGAAGCCTTGCTAGTTGTAATTCATGAGCCCATTCTTTCTAGGTACTCCACCACTCTTCTTCTGATAATCCTCTCCATGACTTTACATACTATTCATGTAAATGACACTGGTCTGTAGATTAGTGCTGCCTGTCTCTCTTCTTTCTTAAAAATCGGGACTACGTTTGCTGGCTTCCACACCTCAAGCAGTTGCTCTGTTTCAATAGATTTATTGAAGATTGTTGTAAGTGGCATTCTCCATCAAAGACTTCACTACTATGAAAAGTCGCACACCTCTGACTTCCACAGCAGCGTCTACACCATCCCCTGTGAACACTGTCCCAAGAAATGTGTAGTGTAACAAAATTAAATTTAATGGTCTACCTAAGTAAACATAGAAGCGCCTGCAACAGGGTAGACTTTAAAAACGTCTATGTATACAGAAACTCCACAGAATATTTGAAGAGTTAGAATGAGATAAAACTCGTCTTCCCTGAACATGACTTTTGACGCCGACGATATCTAGAAACCTCCCTAATCACCGTAACGGACACCGTAGAAAATAATACTAGATGCTACACATTTTAAAAAGAACTGGCATATGGACAGGCACTGGACAGGCACCTCAAGTCGGTACCTGATCAGCCGGGCTGTGGTTCGTACGTTGGACTGCGTGCGGCCAGCAGTAACAGCCTGGTTGATCAGGCTCTGGTCCAACAGGAGGCCTGGTCACAGACCGGGCCGCGGGGGCGTTGACCCCTGGAATTCTCTCCAGGTAGACTCCAGGTAGACTAAACCATCCCTAGCTCATAGAGCAGGAATCGACCTCCTGGGCTGCCTGACTCCTTATCATTAAACCTGATTGCATTTTCATCACCTCAATTCCTGTCGATATGTTCTGTTTTTCTCGATCTTTGAATGTTAGAAGTGATCAAGTTCCACGGAACGAAATGTTTTATTTAATAAATATGTTTTAGCGTTTGTTCATGTTATTTTTTTTATAACTAATTGCCCAAACTGAAGAACAGGTTGCTCTGAAGGAAGGCTCTGGTGGTCTGGTGGCTAAAGCTCTCGCTTCACACGGCGAGGGCCTGGGTTCGATTCCCAGCCAGGGCAGAAACATTGGGCGTGTTTCTTTACACCTGTTGTCTATGTTCCCCATCAGTAAAATGGGTACCTGGGTGTTAGTCGACTAGTGTGAGTCGCATCCTAGGACACTGACCTAATCTGCCCGAAATGCTCAGCATAACAAGGGGCTTTCTATATAGTAGTATGTCACTGATGTCAGCTAGGCCTGTATACCATGTACATGTACTAGTAGTAAATAAAGATATTATTAGTAGTAGTAGTATGTTATACCTCCTTTCTAGACAGAGTAAGAAAAAACTGGATTCTAGTTTGCTCCTGAAGCTGTAACTTTGTCGAGACGTTCTAGTTTTCACTTAGTAGATAGCATCAATATTAACTGTAGTGTCTCCTGCTATATCCCTTATTTATTTACCCAATTTGTCCAGAAGACAACATTCATTCACTGTTTACGTAAAGAAGATTATGTGGTCAGTTGGTATCCACTTAGTCCAGTAGACAACAATCATTGTTTCTCTAATTAAGATCAAGTTGTCTGTTGGTACACAGTCTGTCCACTACAAACATTCACTCAACGTTGCACTAACAAAGACCACATCGACTCTTGGTAGTCTAAAATCTAATGTTTTCATAAGATGTGTTAAGAAAATGTTGCATAAAAGTATACCTTCCACTGCTAAATATATTTCGTGTTTGAGAAGGAAAAAACTTCGAAAGATCACTCTGAATTGTGGATAATTTTGCTTGTTTAAAAAAGTAAAATGGTGAATTAGTTTATCATTCTTTAGTTGTTTGCCTCTTTTTCCTTCATTATTATATAAAAACTTTCAATAATCTTTTCTTCAATAATAATAAGTAAGGGATAGTGAGAATCATACTTAAGTCTTCCAGGAAGAACTGAACAAACTGGTCAAAGGTGCCCTTGAAGCCTTCCATCTTGACGTACTGGTAGTAGTAGGAGACACACACGTCGCGGGGATCCCGACACACATACACTACCTGTTGGGGTACACCACACCTTCAGTACCTGCACCACACTGTCAGTACCTGCACCACACTGTCAGTACCTGCACCACACTGTCAGTACCTGCACCACACTGTCAGTACCTGCACCACACCTTCAGTACCTGCACCACACCTTCAGTAACTTCACCATACCATCAGTGCATGCAACGCACTATAAGTACCTATAATCAGAGTGGTCCAACTGCCTGCCCGGGGGTTAATGTTTTGTGGTCAGTGAGCACCTATTGTGATATAGTGATTTACTGAATTTTCTTTTACAAAAAATAATAAAGTATCTGCGACGATAAGGTTATGTATGTGAAATAATACTAGGTTGCTAGAATGACAACGTTACAGTGGAGTGAGAATTCCACTCCATGACTATGATTACTACAGATTGGGTCATGTCCGGTACACACGACCGGCTCTACGGACTGGGTCGTGTCCGGTACACACGACCGGCTCTACAGACTGGGTCGTGTCCGGTACACACGACCGGCTCTACGGACTGGGTCGTGTCCGGTACACACGACCGGCTCTACGGACTGGGTCGTGTCCGGTACACACGACCGGCTCTACGGACTGGGTCGTGTCCGGTACACACGACCGGCTCTACGGACTGGGTCGTGTCCGGTACACACGACCGGCTCTACAGACTGGGTCGTGTCCGGTACACACGACCGGCTCTACAGACTGGGTCGTGTCCGGTACACACGACCGGCTCTACGGACTGGGTCGTGTCCGGTACACACGACCGGCTCTACGGACTGGGTCGTGTCCGGTACACCCGACCGGCTCTACGGACTGGGTCGTGTCCGGTACACACGACCGGCTCGACGGACTGGGTCGTGTCCGGTACACACGACCGGCTCTACAGGACGGGATGCGTCGGTCTGCCTCTGATATACACCTGCATCACATCTCATCTCTAACACTACCCGTCACAATGAACACGGACAAGACAAGAAAGTTTCTTGAGGGGAACAGAGTGTTTAATATGAAATGGAAGGAATAATTTATTTTCATTGAAAATAATAGGAAACAGTTGTGTTTTGTGTGTCAGGAGGCATTATGAGACATTACACAATATGTCCAGTATGTGGGAAAATCCCGCAGTGATATTTTCATGAACCTAAAGAGCAAACATCATAAACAGAAGGAGGTGATAACTATGTGAAACTTCAAACAGTGAGTCTTATAGGTTCATATGAAGTTGGAATGATGCTTGTGATGAACAAGAAATGTTTTTGGGATAGCGAATTTATATAATAATGTGTAGTGAAAATGGCACTAGTGTTGGGGGGAAGAAAAAAGTCGCCAAAAATGTTGAAAGTATCATTATCTCATCAAACGCTTGCGAAAAGGGTAAATGAACTTTATAAATATGTTTCCTTAAAACTGAAAAATATAATAAAACACTGCAAATACTTTTCATTGACTTTAGACTAGAGTACAGACATCAGTGATACAAGCCACTTGTTCATATACACATGTACTGTAGGTACAAGACAACCCTTGAGTGGTGGTACAAGACAACCCTTGATTGGTGGTACAAGACATTCCTTAAGTGGTGGTACAAGACAACCCTTGAGTGGTGGTAAAAGACAACCCTTGAGTGGTGGTACAAGACAACCCTTGACTGATGGTACAAGACAACCATTGAGTGGTGGTACAAGACAACCCTTGAGTGGTGATACAAGAGGTATATATACAAATATGCTCTCTAAGCAGTTTCTAGACACTTCCCTTCCCTCTATCCCTTCACAGAATCGTGTTATAGTGTGACTTCTGAACTATTGTTTGGGGACCATGAAATTGACTCCTGTGAGGGTGTGCAACAGGGGGACCCTCTCGCCCCCTTTCTATTCTGTCTGGTCATCATGGAAGTCACAGAAGCGCTCTCCAGTGAGCTCAATATCTAGTTCTTCGATGATGGTACCTTAGCTGGCACTACAGAATCACTCCTAGAGGACATCAGGAAAATTAGACATGGGAGAGAGTCTGGGCCTATCTATAAACCCCACCAAATGTGAAATAGTTTCTACCAATTGACAGATGATCCAAAATATTAGTGCTGTTTTACCAGGAGTTCAAGCCATTGATCCAGCCAACAGCACTCTCCTTGGTGCTCCTCTTGGGCCCAATGCCATCTATCTGATCCTAGAAAAAAAATCTCAGACATCAGGACGATGGAAGGCAGGATGAAAGACATCAAAACACATGATGCCTTCTACCTACTCACCAGGTGCCTGTCAATCCCAAAACCTACCTACTTCCTGAGATGCTCCCCAGCCTTCAGCAGTCCGATACTGAAGGAGTATGACTTTCTCCTTAAGACTATGCTAGAGAGTGTATTGAATCTTTCCCTTGAAGATGGACAATGGTTGCAAGCCTCACTTCCAGTCAGACTTGGGGGGCTGGGAGTACGCAAATCCTCCCAGATTGCCCTACCAGCTTTCCTCTCCTCTTCCATAGCATCAAATTAGTTAATAAAACAAATTCTTCCGGACAACCTCAGTGACTCAGCAGGAATACAGGACCCTAGCTACGACAGTGCCATCACTGAATGGGAGACTCTTGCTGCTCCAGCACCAAAACCTAGTGCAGCACTGGCCTACAAACAGTCAAGTTGGGATGGCCCCATCACTGAAAAGGTGCTTGCCAACATGCTTATGACTGTAACATCAGACAGGGAGACTGCCCGTCTCCAAGCTGTGAGTGCAAATCACTCTGGGGACTTCCACCAAACAGTTCCCATTTAGGCAATGGGAACACGTCTCAACCCTAAGACCCTTTGTATTGCAGTGGCTCTCTGCCTTGCTGCCCCAGTTCACACGGAATACACGTGTATTTGCGACGATGCGCAAGCCGACCAATATGGTCTGCATGGTCTTAACTGTTCTAAAACCAAGGGTTGACAAACAAGACACAATGAAGTCAATGACATCATAAAGAGAGCCTTTGCTACAGCTGGATGCCCAGCCGAGAGAGAGCCCCAATCTCTAGCAGCCAATAATTCCCACAACCCAGCAAACTGCCCTGACGAGATCACCATCTATCCTTGTAAGAATGGCAAGCTCTTAGCATGGGATTATACCTGTGTGTCGACACTGGCTGATACCTACATCCATCACAGTGTCGGGCGACAGGGAGGAGCTGCTGACCACAAGGAGGAGTACAAGATCAGCAAGTACAGGGACATAAACCAACAGTATCAATTTGTCCTAGTGGGATCAGAGACCTTGGGATCATGGGGAAAAAATGCCACATGTTTGGTTAAAGAACTGGGTTCCAGACTCATCGACACCACCAGGGACCCAAGAGCAGCCAATTTCATCTACCAGCGCCTCAGCGTGACCATCCAGAGGGGAAATGCATGCTGCATACTGGGCTCTCATCTGCCTTTGGAGGAGCTGGTGGAGATTCATAATCTTTGATACATTGTACCAATGTATTCATGTTTGTGTTTCCTGTCAATGTATTCTATCATGCATGGTGTATGCATGTGTTTGGGGGATGGAGGAGAAACACACGCAGTCCTACCCCTCCTCTATGTTGACCCTTTCCTCACTGCTCCCTCCACCCCTCAGATGACTGTTATGTATAATAAATAAAGAGTTCATGATAAATAATATATATATATATATATATATATATACATAATATTTATCATGAACTCTTTATTATACATAACAGTCATCTGAGGGGTGGAGGGAGCAGTGAGGAAAGGGTCAACATAGAGGAGGGGGTAGGACTGCGTGTGTTTCTCCTCCATCCCCCAAACACATGCATACACCATGCAGACTCATTTTGATGACAGAATGTTTGTTCACCTTGGGTGTATGGTGTAGAGTGTATAGCGGTGTGTTGTTTATAGTGGAGAGCTATGTATAGTGTATAGCGTCATGTCATGTATAATGAGGTGTCGTTTAGTCCAGTGAGTGGGCAACTCTGCCAGGCCTACCTCCCTAGGTCATCACCCCTCCTCTTCTACTCCCTCACCCTCATCACTCCCCACATCACCTCCATCTCCTCCTTAGTCTGCCTTCCACGAGGACATGAGACCGCCAACCAGATCTAGGCCTACGCTTTTCTCCACCTTTCTCCACCCCCACCATGAACAACCCAGGGTATGTGCCTCCACCCACAGGTACCATTCTCCCTTCAGCGCCAGCTTACCACACAGACTGAGGTATTGTAGATGATGCAGCCAGCCACAAAGCCAGGGAAACAGTGCACCTTACAATGAAAGAAGAATCACATGTCAGGTGTGTGGAGAGCATCGGGCACTCAACAGGAATGGCCTTATGGGTGTGCTGGATCACATATGGTCCCTGCAGAGAGCAGCCCACAGCCTCCACAGCCAGATGAAAATTCCAATGGTAACCTCCTCAGTTGTGAAGATCTGATGGCATTCAAATCCACTGCTAGCAGTACCCTATCTCACATTCCATATGCGGCAGGGAAATTCACCGACCTTCTTAAGCAGGTGATTGGAGGTTCCACTAACTTAGAAGCCCGAGGCACCATTAAAGAATGGCGCAACCTACTTCTGTTCGGCAATGTTTGTCTTGCAGTTCATGAAAGATGAGGCAAACTGCTAACCACATCAGTCATCAAGGCAGTGCGCAACTACCCAAGAACAGATAATTGTGTCCCTCTGCCCCACCATCGCAGGAATCACGAAGGTAGACCCAAGAAAAATTCCACTGAAAACGAGAAAATCTGCGCACAGGGTAGCAAAAAAATCGAAGAAGGTAATACATTGAGAGCAATAAGAATAATTACAAGTGACGACACTATTGCTCCCAAAGATGAGACCACAGCCCAAGCACTAAGAGACAAGTACCCAACAAGGGACACCATAGTCGTTAACAACAACCCTGAGGAAGACCTCATCATTGGACAATTAATTTTGCCAGAATCAGAAGTCTATTAGGCGATAGTGCCATTTTCCGCACGATTTGCAGGAGGTTACACTGGAATTCGACCACAACACATCAAAGAGATGGTAAATCCAGTACTCGGCGCATCTGCATCAATTCTTCTCTCCGAGTTAACAACATTCGTCAACAACTGTCTGGCTGGGCGGATTCCAGAGGAAATTTTAACTTCCTTTATTGGAGCCTCATTATGCTCTTTGAAGAAGGATGGGGGAATCAGACCCATTGCCGTTGGTAACACTTCACCTTCTCGTTACCAAAGCAGCAGTAAGAAACACTCGCCTAGAAGTTGCCAGTTTACTCCAGTCACACCAACTGCGCATTGGGGTCTCTCAAGACAGTGAAGCGGCAGCTCATGCAGAAAGAGCCTACATCAGGGGCCTACCACAAGACAAGGCCGTAGTCAAACTTGACTTTAGAAATGCTTTTAATATGATCAAATGAGATGTGGTCTTGCCAGCTATTCAGGATCAGTTCCCCAGTCTTTTTCCCTTCATTTCAGCTGGCTACAGCAAAAACCTCAATTCTTTTGTTTGACGAACATGAGATTCCCTCATCAGAGGGTGTTCAGCAGGGTCAACCACTCGATACACTTCTGCTTGGCAGTAAGAGAAATAACGTCCAACCTGCTCAGCGAGCTCAACATCTGTTACCTGGATGATGGCACTCTGGCAGGTACTGAAGAGTCCCTGCTAGAGGACCTACAACTGGTAAAGACACAGCCTTGGGACTCGTCCTCAATCCCTCCAAGTGTAAAATCATCACAACGAACCAGGAAATAATCAGAGATGTGCGAACAATCCTCCCTGAAGTTTCTACTACCACTCCAGCCAAGAGCACCCTCTTGGGAGCAGCGCTGATCCATCAGGAAATCGACACACTCCTCAAGGACAAACTGAATGATCAGAAGAGAATGAAAGAGAGAATAAGAGATCTTGATGCCCATGACGCCCTATATCTCCTCACAAGGTGTCTTACTCTGCCAAGACTCATTTACTTCCTGAGGTGTGTACCCTCTCTTGACAACCCAACACTCAACGAATATGACTAAATCCTGAGATCAGTCTTTAAGAAGGCACTGAATCTGTCACTGGAAGATCAGCAATGGGATCAGGCAACTCTCCCAGTGCGACGTGGAGGAATAGGGGTGTGCAAGGCAACGCAGGTAGCTTTACCTGCATTTCTGTCTTCGTGTTTGGCTTTCAGTGGAGAAGTCAAGGAGACTGTCCCCGAGCGCTTGAGAGGTGCGGTAGGAGCTCAAGACCCCAGGTTCATTGAAGCAGCCTTGCGTATGGACACCCATCTAGACTCCTCAAGTAGACCAGCTTCCCACAAAGAGCACAAACAGTCCCACTGGGACAAACCGATCATGGAAAAAATCGCCAACACAATGCTCACCAACGCTTCAGGAAAGGACAAAGCTCGTGTCCTAGCGGTGAAGGAACCACATTCAGGAGATTTTCTTTTATCTGTTCCCAGTTCCCCCATACTCACCGAACATAGGTGTATTTGTAATTCTTACATTAACATAAATGAAAAAATATATCTTTAAACGTATAAGAGAAAATTTTAGAAAGGACTTAATTTTAAATGAGTTCTTGCTAATTGGCCAGTTTTACCTAATCGGCACGACATATTTTATATATATATATATATATATATATATATATATATATATATATATATATATATATATATATATATATGTCGTTTCTCTTGGTACAAAATTATAAATTCTTACATTAACATAAATGAAAAAATATATCTTTAAACGTATAAGAGAAAATTTTAGAAATGACTTATAATATATATATATATATATATATATATATATATATATATATATATATATATATATATATATATATATATATATATATATATGTCGTGCCGATTAGGTAAAACTGGTCAATTAGCAAGAACTCATCTAAAATTAAGTCATTTCTAAAATTTTCTCTTATACGTTTAAAGATATATTTTTTTCATTTATGTTAATGTAAGAATTTATAATTTTGTACCAAGAGAAACTTTGAAAACCTACCTAACCTTATTACAACAAGCGCAATTTAATTTAGCCTAACCCAACTAAATATATTTTAGATACTTTAACATTAATTTAATAATAAACAAACACAACGAAATATATTTTTTTTCGTTATGTTCAGAATGATTTTGGCGAAATTATTGCATACACAAATTTTCACTTGTCTTATATGGCAAGGTGAGCGTTGCTATTTAAGCCAAAATCGCAAGTTTTACCTAATCGGCACGACATATATATATATATATATGTTAATGTAAAAATTTATAATTTTGTACCAAGAGAAACTTTGAAAACCTACCTAACCTTATTTTAACAAGCGCAATTTAATTTAGCCTAACCCAACTAAATATATTTTAGATACATTTACAATAATTTAATAATAAACAAACACAATCAACTATATTTTTTTCGTTAGGTTCAGAATGATTTTGGCGAAATTATTGCATACACAAATTTTCACTTGTCTTATATGGCAAGGTGAGCGTTGCTATTTAAGCCAAAATCGCAAGTTTTACCTAATCGGCACGACACACACACACACACACATATATATATATATATATATATATATATATATATATATATATATATATATATATATATATATATATATATATTTACAATTATTTACAAACATTGTCTCTACGTCCATAACAGGACTCGAACCTGCAAACGAAAATTTGTGTATACATTAATTTCGCAAAAATCATTTTGAACCTAACGGAAAAAAATATATTTCATTGTGTTCGCTTATTATTAAATTATTGTAAACTTTTCTAAAATATATTTAGTTGGATTAGGCTAAATTAAATTGCGCTTGTTATAATAAGGTTAGGTAAGTTTTCTAAGTTTCTTTTGGTACAAAATTATTATTTTTTACATTAACATAAATGAAAAAGCAAAAATCTCTAAACGTATAAGATAAATTTTTAGAAAGGACTTAATTTTAAATGAGTTCTTTCTAATTAACCAGTTTTACCTATTCAGCACGACATATATATATATACGCTACTCTTTACATCAAGAGCCCCTCGACGGCATCCATGACTCTTACTACAGAACTCTTTAGGTTTTTTTATTTGGTTTATTGAGTTTAATATCAACCGACAAGACAAACTCAATCCATGTACTCTGAGAGACATACATCTCTCAGTCCATGTACTCTGAGAGACATACATCTCTCAGTCCATGTACTCTGAGAGACATACATCTCTCAGTCCATGTACTCTGAGAGACATACATCTCTCAGTCCATGTACTCTGAGAGACATGCATCTCTCAGTCCATGTACTCTGAGAGACATACATCTCTCAGTCCATGTACTCTGAGAGACATACATCTCTCAGTGTATATACTCTGTGTATATACCTTTTTCGAATATATTCAGTGTGGAAAATGAGTATATTGTGAAAAATTAAGTAATAACGGGAAACGTAAAACTGTTCAAGATTTTTTAATAAGAAGAATTCTGCTGCTAAATATCTGTTAACTGAAAGAATATTTGGAATTACTTAAAATAACACTAGCTCTAATATTTCTCCTCATTAACATGGAAATGTTCATTTTTTTGGCAGCTAATTAATTTGTTATTTTATTAAGGAGATAATTTAAGGAAGTAAACTCATCGAATGAGCAAAACATAAAACAAAAACTCATCGGTTGCGCAGAAATACCTTTGGTCTGACTTTCCAGATTTGTTTGGGAAGGAGTTCCTTTGGAAGGTGTGACTTTATGGTCCTGGGAGCAGTGAGGTGGTGCAAGATGCGCCATGTGCTGCCTGGGCGCCCTGGATCATCCTCCCTCATGCCAGTAGTGTCCATGTCAGGAGGAATGAGAGAGTCGTACCTATTAAAAGACATTACTTTGAATATTAATGAAGGATAATAAATGAGGAAATTTGGACTCTCATTGTCTTTTGCACAATTAAACAGAGTCCGAAATTCTTTGTAAAATTATGAGTTTTCTCAGTCCAGGAGTAATGTTTTTATTTTGGCTAATTTTTTATGTTGGGAACAAATAAATTGTTATACTGTACAGTGCCTGAAGGAAGGGTGTTGACATGTTGCAGTTTTGTAGTGTAGGAACGCTTCTAGCAAAATAGTGATGGAATGAATGATGATGAAAGTGTTTCTTCTTTTTTGGATCACTCTGACTTGGTGGGAAACTGCCGATGTGTTAATAAAAAAAAAACTATTGTTGTAACTAATGTACCGTCTTGCAAAATTAAAATGATAATAATAATAATAATAATAATAATAATAATAATAATAATAATAATAATAATAATATTAATAATAATAATAATAATAATAATAATAATAATAATAATAATAATAATAATAATAATTATGAGTAGTAGGTTGGTAGACAGCAACCACCCAGGGAGGTACTACCGTCCTGCCAAGTGAGTGTAAAACAAAAGCCTGTATTTGTTTTACATGATGGTAGGATTGCTGGTGTCTTTTTTCTGTCTCATAAACATGCAAGATTTCAGGTATGTCTTGCTACTTCTACTTACACTTAGGTCACACTACACAAACATGTACACGTTTATGTATACACACTCATCTGAGTTTTCTTTGATTTTACCTTAATAGTTCTTGTTCTTATTGCTTTTCCTTTCATATCCATGGGGAAGTGGAATAAGAATCTTTCCTCCGTAAGCCATGCGTGTTGTAAAAGTCAACTAAAATGCCGGGAACAATGGGCTAGTAACCCCTTTTCTTGTATAGATTTACTAAAAAGAAAAAGAAAACCGTCAAAGTGGGATGTTTGAATGTGCGTGGATGTTGTGCGAATGATAAGAAAGAGATGATTGTAGATGTTATGAATGAAAAGAAGCTGGATGTCCTGACTTTAAGTGAGACAAAGATGAAGGGGGTAGGAGAGTTTCAGTGGGGAGAAATAAATGGGATTAGGTCAGGGGTTTCAAATAGAGTTAGAGCTAAAGAAGGAGTGGCAATAATGTTGAATAATCAGTTATGGCAGGTAAAGAAGGAATATAAATGTATAAATTCAAGGATTATGTGGAATAAAATAAAGGTCGGATGTGAAAAGTGGGTTATAGTAAGTGTTTATGCACCTGGAGAAGAGAGAAGTGTAGAGGAGAGAGAGAGATTTTGGGAAATATTGAGTGAGTGTGTGGTTAGTTTTGAACAAAATAAGAGATGACTTGTGGTTGGGGATCTTAATGCTAAAGTGGGTAAAAATGTTGTGGAGGGAGTAGTAGGAAAATTTGGGGAACCAGGGGTAAATGTAAATGGGGACCCATTAATTGAGCTATGTGTAGAAAGAGGTTTGGTAATAAGTAATACATATTTTATGAAAAAGAGGATAAATAAGTATACAAGGTATGATATAGCACGTAATGAAAGTAGTTTGTTAGATTATGTATTGGTTGATTAAAGGTTGATGGGTAGGCTTCAGGATGTACATGTTTATAGAGGGGCAACAGATATATCGGATCATTATTTAGTTGTAGCTACAGTTAGAGTAAAAGGTAGATGGGGCAAAAAGAATATGGCAACAGCAAGTAAGAGAGAGGTAAAAGTGAATAAACTAAGTTAGGGTGAGATATAAGTAACTATTGGCAGAAAGGTGGGCTAGTATGAGTAGTAAGGGGGAAGGGGGGTTGAAGAGAGTTGGGATAGTTTTAAAAATGCAGTATTAGAATGTGGGGCAGAAGTTTGTCGCTATAGGAGGGTGGGTGCAGGAGGAAAGAGGAGTGAGTGGTGGAATGATGAAGTAAAAAGTGTGATAAAAGAGAAAAAGGTAGCTTATGAGAGGTTTTTACAAAACAGAAGTGTTAATAGAAGAGCAGAGTATATGGAGAATAAAAGAAAGGTGAAGAGAGTGGTGAGAGAGTGCAAAAGGAGAGCAGATGAAAGAGTGGGAGAGGCTCTGTCAAGAAATATTGCTGAAAACAAGAAAATTTTTTGGAGTGAGATAAACAAGTTAAGAAAGCCTAGGGAACGAATTGATTTGTCAGTTAAAAACAGAGTAGGGGAGTTAGTAGATGGGGAGCTGGAGGTATTGGGTAAATGGCGGGAATATTTTGAGGAACTTTTAAATGTGGATTAAAAAAAGGAGGCGGTAATTTCATGCACTGGCCAGGGAGGTATAACATCGTTTAGGAGTGAAGAAGAGCAGGATGTGAGTGTGGGGGAGGTGCGTGAGGCATTACGTAGAATGAAAGTGGGTAAAGCAGCTGGAACTGACGGGATCATGACAAAAATGTTAAAAGCAGGGGGGGATATAGTGTTGGAGTCGTTGGTATTTTTGTTTAATAAATGTATGAAAGAGGGGAAGGTACCTAGGGATTGGCAGAGAGCATGTATAGTTCCTTTATATAAAGGGAAGGGGGATAAAAGAGATTGCAAGAATTATAGGGGAATAAATTTACTGAGTATACCATGTAAAGTGTATGGCAGGGTTATTATTGAAAGAATTAGAGGCAAGACAGAGAGTTGGATTGCAGATGAGCAAGGAGGCTTTAGAGTGGGTAGGGGATGGGTAGATCAAGTGTTTACAGTGAAGCATATATGTGAATAGTGTTTAGATAAAGGTAGGGAAGTTTTCATTGCATTTATGGATTTAGAAAAGGCATATGATAGAGTGGATAGGGGAGCAATGTGGCAAATGTTGCAAGTGTATGGAATAGGTAGTAAGTTACTGAATGTTGTAAAGAGTTTTTATTAGGATAGTGAGGCTCAGGTTAGGGTGTGTAGGAGAGAGGGAGATTACTTCCCGGTAAAAGTAGGTCTTAAACAGGGATGTGTAATGTCACCATGGTTGTTTAATATATTTATAGATGGGGTTGTAAAAGAATTAAACGCTAGGGTGTTGGGGAGAGGGGTGGGATTAAATTATTGGGAATTAAATGCAAAATGGGAGTTGACAGTTACTTTTTGCTGATGATACTGTGCTTATGGGAGATTCTAAAGAAAAGTTGCAAAGGTTAGTGGACGAGTTTGGGAGTGTGTGTAAAGGTAGAAGTTGAAAGTGAACATAGATAAGAGTAAGGTGATGAGGGTATCAAACGATTTAAATAAAGAACAATTGGATATCACATTGGAGAGAGGGATTATGGAAGAAGTGAATGTTTTCAAATATTTAGAAGTTGACTTGTCAGCGGATGGGTTTATGAAGGATGAGGTTCACCATAGAATTGATGAAGGAAAAAAGGTGAGTGGTGCGTTGAGGTATCTGTGGAGACAAAAAACGTTTTCCATGGAGGCAAAGAAGGGAATGTACCTAAGTATAGTGGTACCAACACTCTTTTATGGGTGTGAAGCATGGGTTGCAAATGCTGCAGCGAGGAGGAGGCTGGAGGCAGTGGAGATGTCCTGTCTAAGGGCAATGTGTGGTGTAAATATTATGCAGAAAATTCGGAATGTGGAAATTAGGAGGAGGTGTGGAATTACTAAAAGTATTTGTCAGAGGGCTGAAGAGGGGTTGTTGAGGTGGTTTGGTCATTTAGAGAGAATGGATCAAAGTAGAATGACTTGGAGAGCGTATAAATATGTAGGGGAAGGAAGGCGGGGTAGGGGTCGTCCTCGATAAGGTTGGAAGGAGGGGGTAAAGGAGGTTTTGTGGGCGAGGGACTTGGACTTCCAGCAAGCATGTGTGAGCATGTTAGATTGGAGTGAATGGAGACGAATGGTTTTTGGGACCTGACGAGGATGAACACTTTGAACAGGAGGTCCCAAGGTGGTGATTGCAGTGATGTATAACCCACAACAGAACAGGAGGCCAAGGCAAGAATATGATGAGAGTAACAGAGCGATGATTGACACACTGGCTGAAGTGGACAGAAGCACCCATGTGGGCAGGGCAAAGCTTCTGATTGTGGGTGACTTCAGTCACAAAGAAATTGACTGAGAAATCCTGGAGCCACATGGGTGGTGCAGAAACGTGGAGGGCTTAGATGGTGGAGGTGGTACTGGGAAACCTTATGCATCAACACGTAAGGGACACTACCACAAAGAGAGGAGAGAACGAACAAGCAAGACTGGACCTAGTTTTTACTTTGAGTAGTGCAGATATTGAGGACATCGCATATGAAAGACCAATCTGGGCTAGTGATCACGTAGTTCTGAGCTTCGAATACATGGTAGAGTTACAAGGAGAGAGGGAAGCAGGAAGGGCAGGATGCATCATGCCAAACAACAAGGGAGGAGACTACACACGCATGAGGAATTTCCTGCATGAGGTTCAGTAGGACAGAGAACTGGCAGGGAGATCAGTAAATGATGTGATGGAATATGTGAAAATAATCTGCAAGGAAGCAGAACAGAGGTTTGTACCCAAGTGCAACAGAAATAATAAGAAGGCAAGGACGTGCCCCTGGTTTACCTAAAGGTGTTGAAAGACAAAAACCAAGTGTGCTAGAGAAGGTAAGAAGTATAGAAGGAAAAAGATCCAGGAGATTAATGATAGTATTCGAAGAGTCAGAAATGAATATGCTCAGGTAAGAAGGGAGGCCGAACGACAATACGAAAATGACAAAGCAGTGAAAGCAAACTCCGACCCGAAGCTGTGGTACAGTTACATCAGGAGGAAAACAACAGTCAAGGACCAGGTAATCAGGCTGAGGAAGGAAGTAGGGAAGATAAGTATGTGAGGAACTCAACATGAGATTCAAAGAAGAGGAGGAGGAGACAGGATGGACTCCAGAAAGACGGAGTAGTGAGATTCACCATCAAATGCTGGACACAATAAATACAACTGAATGGGAGGTGAAGAGGCTTCTAAGCGAACTAAATAACTCAAAGGCGATGGGGCTGGGCAACATCTCTCCGTGGGTCCTGAGAGAGGGAGCAGAGGCGCTCTGCTTATCACTAACAACAATCTCCAACACATCTACCGAAAAAGGGAGACTACATGAGGTATGGAAGACAGCAAATGTAGTCCCAGTTTTTAAAAAAAAAGACAGACACACAACATTAAAATGAAGACCGTGTCACTGACATGCAGAGTATGCGAAGTTATGGAGAAGATTATCAGGAGAAGAGTGGTGGAATACCTAGAAAAGAATGAACTTATCAACGACAACCATCACGGATTAGGGGACAGGAAATCCTGTGTCACAAACCTACTGGAATTCTATGACAAGGTGACCGCAGTAAGACAGTAGACTGAGGGTTGGGTAGACTGCATTTCCTTGGATTGTAAGAAAGCTCATGACGCAGTTCCACACAAAAGCTGGAGAACCAGGCAGGTATAACACGGAAGGTACTGCATTGGATCAGAGAATACCTGATGGGAAGGCATCAGTGAGTCATGGTACATGATTAGGTGTCAGAGTGGGCGCCTGTGACTAACAGGGTTCCACAGGGGTCTGTCCTATGAGCGGTGCTGTTTTTTGTATATGTGAACTACATGACGAAAGGAAAAGATTCAGAAGTGTCCCTGTTTGCAGACGATGTAAAGTTAATGAGGAGAATTCAATCAGAGGAGGACAAGGCAGGACTACAAAGGGATCTGGACAGGCTGCAGGCCTGGTCCAGCAACTGGCTCCTGGAGTTCAACCCAGCAAGTGCAAAATCATGAAGATTGAGAAGGGTAAAGAACACAGCAGTCTAGGGGGCCAGAGACTACAAACCTCACTCATGGAAAAGAACCTTGGGGTGAGTATAACACCAGGTACATCTCCTGAGGCGCACATCAACCAAATAACTGCTGCAGCATATGGGCGCCTAGCAAACCTAAGAACAGCATTCCAACATCTCAGTAAGAAATTGTTCAGGACTCTGTGCACTGTGCACGTCAGGCCCATATTCGAGTACGCAGCACCAGTTTGGAGCCCACACCTGGAAGAAAACGTCGGGAAATTAGAAAAAAGTGCAAATGTTTGCAACGAGACTAGTCCCAGAGCTAAGTGGTATGTCCTACGAGCAGAGGTTAATAAATGAACTCGACCTGACGACACTGCAGAAAAGAAGAGATAAGGGGGATATGATAACGACATAAAATACTGAGAAGAATCGACAGGGCGGACAGAGAAAGGATGTTCAAGAGATGGGACACAGCAACAAGGGGTCACAATTAGAAGTTAAAGACGCAAATAGGTCACAGGGTTATTAGGAAGTACTTCTTCAGTAACAGAGTTATCAGGAAATGGGATAGTCTGGAAAGTGATGTAGTGGAGGCAGGATTCATACATAGCATTAAGAAGAGGTATGATAATTCTCATGGAGCAGGGAGAGAGTGATCTAATAGCGACCAGTGAATAGGCGGAGCCAGGAGCTATAAATCGACCCCTGCAACCACAATTAAGTGAGTACAATTGTGTGAGTACATCAATCAGATAACTGCTGCAGCAAATGGGCGCCTAGCAAAAATAAGAATAGGGTTTCGCCATCTCTGTAAGGAATCGTTCCAGACTGTACACCGTGTGCGTCAGGCCTATACCGGAGTATCCAGTGCGATATTGGAACTCACACCTGATCAATTACGTGAAGAAATTAGAGAAAGTACAAAGGTTTGGAACAAGACTAGTCCCGAAGCTAAGGGATATGTCCTACGAAGGGATGTTAACGGAAATTGACGTAACGACACTGGAGGACAGGAGGGATAGGGTGCACATGATAACACTATATAAAATTCTGAGAGGAATTGACAAGGTGGATAGGGACAGGATGTTCATAGAACTGCAAGAAGCCCCTGTCACGTGATTTTAACATCCTATGGAGAGGAAGCATGGACACTGGGGTCGTCCCGCAGTTACTAAAAACAACAGACATAGCCCCACTCCAAAAAGGGGGCAGTAAAGCAATAGCAAAGAACTACAGATCAATAGCGCTAACGTCCCATATCATAAAAATCTTTGAAAAGGTTCTAAGAAGTAAGATCGCCACTCATCTAGATACCCATAAATTACACAACCCAGGGCAGCATGGGTTTAGAGCAGGTCGCTCCTGTCTGTCCCAACTACTGGACCACTACGACAAGGTTCTGGATGCTCTAGAAGACAAACAAAATGCAGATGTTATATACACAGACTTTGCAAAAGCCTTTGACAAGTGTGACCATGGTGTAATAGCACACAAAATGCGTGATAAAGGAATAACAGGAAAAGTTGGTAGATGGATCTATAATTTCCTAACAAGTAGAACACAAAGAGTAGTAGTCAACAGAGTAAAGTCTGAGGCAGCTACAGTGAAAAGCTCTGTTCCACAAGGCACAGTACTCGCTCCCATCCTGTTCCTCATCCTCATATCGGACATAGACAGGGATATAAGCCACAGTGCTGTGTCTTCCTTTGCAGATGACACCCGAGTCTGCATGACAGTGTCCACCGTTGAAGACACTGCAAGCAGACATAAACCAAATCTTTAAATGGGCTGCAGAAAAAATATGAAGTTCAATGATGAGAAATTTCAATTACTCAGATATGGAAAACTTATGGAAATTAAAATTTCATTGGAGTACAAAACAAATTCCAGCCACACAATAGAGCGAAAAACTAATGTCAAAGACCTGGGAGTAATCATGTCAGAGGATCTCACCTTCAAGGACCATAACACCGTAGCAATCGCATCTGCTAGAAAAATGACAGGATGGATAATGAGAACCTTCAAAACCAGGAATGCCAAGCCCATGTTGACACTTTTCAGGTCGCTTGTTCTATCTAGGCTGGAATATTGCTGCACTCTAACTGCAGAGAGCCTTCACGGCACGCATAACTACGATAAACCACCTCAATTACTGGGAACGCTTGAAGTTCCTAAACCTGTACTCCCTAGAACGCAGGCGGGAGAGATACATTAATATATACACGTGGAAAATTCTCGAGAGATTAGTACCAAACTTGCACACGAGAGACACTCCCTACGAAAGCAAAAGACTCGGCAGGCGATGTAACATACCCCCAATGAAAAGCAGGGGTGCCACTAGCACGTTGAGAGACAACACAATAAGTGTCAGGGGCCCAAGACTATTCAACTGCCTCTCAGCAAACATCAGGGGGATTACCAACAAACCCCTGGCTGACTTCAAGCAGGCACTGGACAGGCATCTAAAGTCGGTACCTGACCAGCCAGGCTGTGGTTCGGACGTTGGACTGCGTGCGGCCAACAGTAACAGCCTGGTTGATCAGGCTCTGATCCAATATGAGGCCTGGTCACAGACCGGGCCGCAGGGGCGTTGGCCCCTGGAACTCTCTCCAGGTATACTCCTATATCCAGGTATGGGACACAGCAACAAGGGGTTACAATTGGAAGTTTAAGACTCGGAGAATTACAGGGATGTTAAGAAGTATTTCTTCAGTCATAAAATTGTCAGGAAGTGGAATAGTTTGATGAATGATGTATTGGAAGCAGGATGGATACATTGCTTTAAGAAGAAGTATGATGAGCTCATTGAGCAGAGAGAGAGTGAACCTAGTGGCGACTAGTGAAGAGGTAGGGCCAGGAGTTATTATTCGACCCCTTCAACCATATTAGGTAAGTGCAAGAGTTCTAATACTTACTCAAAGAATGGGAACCTCTTCATCAGTTCCAGTTTTGCCTCTGGAGATTTCGGATCTTTAATGAGACACCACACCAACTCCTGGGCCCAGGTGGTTCCTGGAACACAATACACTGATGATTATCATCAAGTTACAGCTCCTGGGCCCAGGTGGTTCCTGGAACATAATACACTGACGGTTATTATCAAGCAACAGCTCCTTGACCGAGGCTATGATCAAGACAGCTCTTTAACCATTGACTGAATAGGGTTGTCAGAATTCCGAAGAAAATTTGTTGATTCCATGGACTGTAACAACCCCTCCCTACCTATCCCTCCCTCCCTACCCCTCCCTCCCTACCCCTCCCTCCCTACCCCTCCCTCCCTACGTAGAAATCTGTCTCATTCCTTCAGTTTTGTAGGACCCGTATTAGTTTAGTACTTAACTATGAAAATATCGTGAATCAGCGGCTGAGCCGACATTTGATGGAATAACAGCCCGTCCTCTTAATATCACCATATATTACTGTTTACTAAGTGTTAAACAGTGATTATCAGTGATTATTCTACACTGAGTCTTCTACTGCACTTGTTGCGTCCCTAGTTTATGTATGCACCTAACCTAACAAACGTAAAACAGAAATTTGCTGCAAACCGTATTTGAGAAATCCACATAGAATTTGGAAGGAAGAGTTGAGAATAAAGATTTGTAACAAAGAAACTATTTTTTATAACGTTTTGACCAGTTATAACTTTATTAGGTATAAAGAATACAGAGAAGCAGCAGATAGTATGGTGTCGAACTGGAAGTCAGGCAATGTTAGACTAGGGTGAGGTCTCACAAAACAAGTGATTCTGATTCTTTAACTGAACTGCGGCTAGCCAGGGTTCGATCCTGCGTCAAAATGATTTGCTTCGTGATTTCATTAATATATAAACTGCTCGTGAAGGCTGGATGAGGTTGAAATTAGTCTCTGAGGCTCCACGACCACTTATGTTCTCTATCCACTTGATGGTCAAGTGGATAGAGTGATGCGTACTTTGTCCTGTTTTTACCAGGCTGGGCATTGTGACGCAGGATCGAGCTGTGATAGTTTCAACATTGCAGCAGCCTATTGATTCATCATTCGCACTGCAGCCTTGGCAACAAGGCGCCGAATGGTATTGCCCAATGAAATGGGCCTGATTCCTCCGTCCTTTTTCCGGAAGGTACGTTGTAAGGCGTGAGGAAAAGTTCGTTAGTTAAGAGTAGAAACGTGAATGAATGGTGGAGGTAGTATCGTCACCTCTCTATCCCCTCCTTCCTTCTCCACCTGGTGGGAATTAACATGGGGACTCTTCTAGCAAGCGGTACTTGACTTCCTGCTCCCACTAAGTCTGTAAGTATGGAATTCCACTCTTGTTTCTTTTTATATTATGGGTCTTGATTTTAAGTTTTAGTGTAACCAGACCTGATTACGTATTTTAAGGAGGGGAGTGGCCTTATGTGTACTAACACATCACTGGCGGACTTTTCTTTATTGTTACACATATATTATTCCGTAAAAGATCAGCAAATGGTATATAAGGGTGAGATTGCACATCGTGGTCAACATACAACGCCTGACCCTTTATGATGATGCGGTTGAGGTGGTTAAGGACTGTCAGACACAGACTATAGTCTACCCAAGCTTTAAGATTTTAACTTGTCGAATATATCTTAAATTCTTTCCAAATTATATTAATTAATAAAATAATTACAAATGAATCGAATTTGTATAATCCTAAAGCAATATTCATATTAATTTCAGAATTATTATTTTTTTTATGAAATTTGATTCTATTATATTTCTCCCAACCATGGACCTGCTTCATATAACTTTCTCGTCATTTTGGAAATCAATTGGATGGTTAAAATCTCTCATATAAATATACAGAGCATTAGACGAATGTCCACTTCTAATGCTATATTTATGATGTTGTAATCTTAGTTCAAGACTTTTCCCAATTCAGCATTTTGGGGAGATTTTTTAATCAAAAGCTTGTTTTTTTACTCTATTGAGATTTTTTAAATACAATTTATATTTTAAAATTATTAGGTAGAGGAAGTTTTCATGGTAAGGGAGAACCTACGTATTTTTAGTTCAATAAGATTTTCTGAATTATAAAAGTGTGTCTAGCAATTTTATAAGAATTTATGAAATAAGGGTTTTGGGTATTATAGATCATTAGCTGTTTCATAAAACTTGAAGATTTCTTCACCAATGAACTCTGGGCTTCTAATACGCAAGACTCTCAAAAACACTGATGAGAATACAGAAAGTTTAACTCTGTCTTGATATGAAGTTAATCTCTATCATTATGTGAAGAATAATATTGCACATAAGAAGAGTTATTTGTTGTTGTTTTTTAAGTTTTAAATTTAAAGTCAAGGTTTCCCTTAATAATTAATACTTCTAGAAAAGTTAGTGAGTTATTTTGTTGAAACTCAATAGTAAAATTTATGGAATGAGTTAGACAATTTAATTTAACATGGAAATGGTTGATATCTACATTCTTATGCATAAGATATAGAAAATCATCAACGTATCTGTACCACTTAGCTGTACTGGCAAGGATTATGTTAAGCAGTTTTGTTTTAAAATATTCCAAGTACACATTGCTAACGACAGGTGAGAGGCAGGACCAGAAGCTGAGACTTGATCCTGCAACAACATATACGTATGTACACATATATACGTACACTACATACCATCACATGCGACTCAGCCAAGACTTTATTCATAAAACTGTTGTCCATAGAGTGATGTTATTATCTGGATCCCACACAGCAGCACATATGACCCAGATTATTTAAGAAGCTTCAGTATACCAACTTCCAAACTTAATTAGATAGTGTAAAATAATAGTGCCAATCTTGCCAAAGGAATTAAAGAGACAGGGTACAATAGACTGTCATGTTTTCTATCTGCACAGCAACTGGTTATCAATGACTGTATTCTGGAAGAATAAAAGACAATATTGTGAGCCAGTTAATCATTCTTCTCGAGCCTGAAGTAAACTAGACTCTCTTCAAAAACAAATTGATCATCCAAAGCTTAAACTTATTCAGAATGTTCCTACCCACTGAAACAATACTTAGAGGTGGAAAATAAAAACTTATAATGGAGTTTACTTTCTTGTTGAACATATTTCATGAAACAATTATGCGACTTTTTAAAATGATCTGGTCTCAGAAATACAACACCAAGCACAATTTGAGATGAAAAATGAGACACTTGTGCAATATTTGGATATCTTTATTTTGGAAACGTTTCGCCAGCCAGTGGCTTCTTCAGTCCAATACAGAGAACGGTAGAAGAGGAGGAGGAGTTTGAAGTAATGAGTCCCTCAGGCTGGAGTGTTCAGTCCATCTGTCTTGATGATTTGCAACATATTCATGGAGATGAGGTTCATATACGGCAGACAAGTGAGGTGAAGAAGTGGTAGGTGGAGTCACAAGTGGAAAAAAAAAAAACATTATTAGAAGTAGGTCCAGCTGTAGGTTAGGCAAACTTTGAAGAATTCCCAGCTTGAACAACACTATATCAGCTGTGAAAGCGACAGTGTTTACTATAGGCTCGAGAGTTACATCACTGCCTACAATATGATACTCAGCACATTTCTGGATCCCCTTTGTAAGAATAACTTCTTCATTGTGAGTGCAGTGGATGAGTCATGTAAAGCAAATGTTGACAATATTGAGAGAGTACAGAAGGAAATTCAGTAGAGAATTCAGCAGGTGAAGAACTCAGAGAGTGCAGAGGTTTGCTGGCAGCATCAAGCAGAGAGTCTGACGAAGAGTCAAAATAATACGAGAAGGATTGAAGAACTTAGAGATTTTTCATAAATGTTATGAAGAAATTGTACCCAGCACCTAAAGTCAGTACCTGACCAGCCGGGCTGTGGCTCGAACGTCAGTTTTCGTGCGGCCAGCAGTAACAGCCTGGTTGATTAGACCCTGATCCACCAAGAGGCCTGATCTCAGACCGAGCCGCGGGGGCGTTAACCCCCGAAACCCTCTCCAGGTATACTCCAAGTATAGCATTCCCAACAACAGATTCCTGCCTCACGATCCTTTTCTAAATCTCAAAAAATAACATTCGATAACTAACATTATGGTATGTGTTATCACTAATGAAAAAATAAATGAATATATAGCAATGTTGTTATTGACTGCAAGGCAACAAGAAATGCTCTTCACTGGTGGTTTCCAAGTTAGATTTGATGCCAAAATATTTTTTTTTCATATTCAGAGAAACCTTCCTCCGTAAGCCATGCCTGTCGTAAAAGGCGACTAAAATGCTGGGAGCAAGAGGCTAATAACCCCTTCTCCTGTATAAATTACTAAACGTAAAAAGAAAAACTACGTTTCTTCTTTTTCGGGTCACCATCCCTTGGTGGGAGACGACCGTTGTGTAGAAAAACAAAAAAACAAACAAATAATGAATGAAAAAAATATACCTATTAATCAATAAATTATTTTTGGAAAAGTTCAATTTTTGGTGCAGCTCGGCCTAATTGACCAATTCAGCTTATTAGGAACGACATATATACATAACCAAGATGATGATTCTGCATAAGGAATCATTTAGGCTTAATCATTAGTTTGATAATCACTGCCTGACCGCTAACTAAGCGTCACTGCCAAAGGGGCAGAAAAAAACAAAGGGCGAAATGCTCACCTGACTTTGGGAAGGTTACGACCCAGATGTCATCTTGGTAAACTGGGAAACTTTCGAATTTGGGGTACCAGTCAGCGAAGTAAGTACTCATTATAACGCGCTCAGGTCCCACCTCCAGGTACTCTGCGATGAAGATGGACGCATCTTTAAGGCGGTCAGCGTTGGTGCTAGAGAGGGGCACCATCTTCATTCTTCCACTGAGGGAGACACATTTAAATATTGTTAACGCGTAACTATAGTATGCAGTTTAATTATCATAAAAGTCACAATAACTTAGCTGGAACAATTCATAGCTAACCCATAATATAATAAATATCTTCGTGCTCCACCTAGCTGTTGTCTGACAGAATCCAGTGCGTGATCACGGTTTAGATTTAGATTTTTTTTTTTAAATATGGCAAACAGACAGACCCAGATAAGATCTTTAATAAATGGAAAGGATTTCCAGTGCTAGTATGTGATAACACATCCTGTGGGAAAGTTCCAGTAGGCTGTGTGTGAGGACTTGATCACAAAACTTTGTGACGAAATTCTCTCTGAATACCTCCCCATCTTGTTGTGTCGGTAACTTTTAATTTTCTTCTTTTACAAACGCTCCTCTTTTAGCAGCTTTTATATTAAAGAAAGTTGCCACTGGCATCTGATTCACCTTTTCCTGGATTTCGTAAAACGTAAGTAAATGTAATGTTAATGCTATAAGATAATACTGATCATTACCTTCTATCCATATTCTCAAAAAAACTTCTTGATTTCTCGTCTCATATATTTACTCAGATGTACAGTTGCGGAAAAAAGTTCCTGGACAGTCTCTCCTTGGCAGAAATAATATCAGGCAACTTAGCCATAGTAAACGGAGGAATGAAGACTATTTTCAGGAATGAATTAGCGCAGTTTGTAACGACGACGGTGACTGGTTGACAACATTAATTGCCGGTACTTCCAGTGCATCTATATATAAAATGATTAATGAAGGTGTACATGAATTTATTACCGTTAGGTTATTATATCCATTAGGAAAAAATAAAAAATATTTGAAAAGGTGATTGAATATATTGTAAGGGAAGTATTATGATTGGTAACAGCTCAGTAATCATCATACATCAGTCATATCTACTCACTTGAAGCATAATTTTGATGAATGAGGTCCATATAATGTTTCACAAAATACTGTTAATTTGCATAATATTTCATTAAAAATAATATTACACTTACCAAAATGTTCCTTGTATTTATTTTTATGCTGTTATTCAATAGCCTTCCCTATTTAACATTGCATAAATATAAATATATATATACGTATATTTATATATATATATATATATATATATATATATATATATATATATATATATATATATATATATATATATATATATATATATATATATATATATATATATATATATATATATATACTATATATATATAGTATATATATATATATCCAGCAGGCAGGGACGGGACAAGGGAGGTAGTAGAGGAAGATGAGAAGTAGTGGTAGAGGTAGTAGTAGTTGTAGTAGTGGAGTCAGTCAAAGACTAAGAAATAGGAGCACTGCAAGGGAGCTAGGGGCCCACAAAGGGTAGGAACAAGAACACAGAGGGGAGAAAATTAATAATAATAGACCAAATACCCAAGACAGAAGAAAGAAAACACAAAGGAGAAAGAGGAAAGGGGAAGAGGAAGAAGGGGGAAACAAGAATCAGATTAAGTCACGGGTGTTCTGAAGTTTGGAACATTTCACAATGTAATGGGAAAGGAAGGCATCTACAGAGACAAAGTTGTGTATACGGGAGGATTCAAACAGACGGCGTCTGTGAAAGCTAGACATAGTGTAGACAGTTTGGGCAGAAGACTAGTAAATAGGATGACTGTAATCTCTGACATGACAGAAAAGAGCATTAATGGTGTCAGCAAGCACAACACTACTTTTGTGCTCCCTGAGTCTGTCAGAAAGTGAACGGCCAGTTTCTCCAAAGTACTGAAGAGGACAAGAGGAACAAGAAATAGAGTAGACACCAGGAGAATCTATAGAGGGAGGAGAAGTATGAACAAGATTGGTGCGATGAGTGTTAGTCTGGTGAAAAGTAAGTTTGATGTCTAAAGAATGGAGAGAGTTGAAAGACTGGCTAAGAGATTAGAAAGACTGGAAATATAAAGAAGGCAGGGGACAGGAGAGTTCACTGGAGTAGAGAGTTTGGGAGAGAAGAAAGTCCGTTTAGCACGTGAGAAGTGAATGCTCGGGTGTTGGCAAGAAGTGTCAACCTGGAGTCTACCTGGAGAGAATTTCAGGGGTCAACGCCCCCGCGGCCCGGTCTGTGACCAGGCCTCATGTCGGACCAGAGCCTGATCAACCAGGCTGTTAAAAGATGAAGAATCTAACACAAAGTGAGAGTTGTCACAGTTGCTCTTTGCTGATGACACTGTGCTTTTAGGAGATTCTGAAGAGAAGTTGCAGAGGTTGGTTGATGAGGATAACAAAAAAATCATGAACCGGAAGATTTGAAATCAAATTGGAGGGAGAGAGTATGGAGGAGGTGAATGAATTCAGATATTTAGAGTAGACGTGTAAGTGGATGGGTCTAAGAGAGATGAGGTAAATCATAGAAATGATGAGGGCAAAAACGTGAGTGGTACACTGAGGAGTTTGTGGGGACAAAGAACATTATCCATGAAAGCAAAGACGGAATTTTGAGAGTATAGGTATATCAATGCTCTTGAATGGGTATGAGGCATGGTAGTGAATGTTGCAACAATGAGAAGGTGGAGCAGTGAGATGTCATTTCTGAGGGCGATGTGGGGGAAATAATGAGA